>JAQGBX010005406.1:0-13726 GCA_034698745.1 Megaphyllum sjaelandicum
TCTTTTAGCTGATGACGTAATTCACGTCATCAGCCTAATGAGCTTTTGGACCTCACGGTCCACTGACCGTGACAACTTACTATGAGAATAAAATAAAACGTGCATTCTCAAGACCAAATATTAGACTAAAATAAGACACAAAAAAGGACCAATTGCATGCAGACATGCATGCACTTTCCATATTTAGGGGATATTTGTTTAAATCCTGCATGATGTGAAACCTTGATCAGAACATAACTATTGAACTTGAACACTACTGAACTTACACCTTTTATTCGATAAAAAATAAAATTGAAAATATACATGTACATGTATTGTAAACATTAAAGTAGCTCAGTATAGTTGGGCGGACGGGTCGTTCATTTTTAAAATATTGTTAAACTAAATTTTGAAATTTTAAGGGGTGGGCGGAATTTTTGTGTGCTGTAGCCTACGCACAAAAAATTGCGAAAAAAAGTGCTTAATTTTGACATTTACGAAAATAACGTTTTCCCGAGCGTATCGCTCTGAGTTGCGAACAAAACTTACACACACTCCCTTTTTTACGAACTCAAACCTCATTCCTCATTCGTTAGTTTTTCTTTCCCCGTTCCAGGGAACGGAGAATTCCCCCAAATGGGTTGGAAAATAGCTGGTGTTGTAAACATTTTAAAAGGTGAACGCAAATTGCATTTTTCGTTTTTAATACCATTCCAATTTAGAAACGTCCTACTTTTAAGAACTTTTTTTCTTAAAAGTACACGTTCCCTACACGCCATTAAACCGCAACGACTCGAATATACAGGGTGAACAAAATGTCCTCATCTCACTTAATACATGTGACCACATGTAAAGGAAGTCAGGGGTGTGCTATCCACTGGTGCAAACATATTTGACCATTGCCCATTTTTTTCAAGGTCATTCAGACAGGAAGTACGTGAAGGACACAAAATAGACATATAGTCCCAATTAGAAAGTTGTAGGGCATCGTGAAATTAGTTTAATGGGTGCATTTGCGACATTCCATTATCAATATTCGCGTTCCAAACAACATTTTAGTTTTTCGTGTTTGCTAACCTGCAGAGCAGAAGTGTAATGCAGGAAAGCTCCTACTATGATATTCGGGGGCAAGGCTAATTCACAGATTAAGCATTGAAACGTAGTGGATAACGAATGTAGGTAGACTGATTAGTGAAGTACCTTGACCCCATAAGATGTGCTTTACGTGAATGAAATTGGAAATGTTGCCATTTCTTAATTCACCCAGTTTCAATGCTAACCTGCAAATTGGCTCTGCCCCCGAATATTCTAGTACGAGCTTTCCTGCAGGTTAACAAATATGAAAACAATAAAATGTTGTTTGGAACGAGAATATTGATAATGGAATGTCGCAAATGCACCTATTAAACTAATTTGACGATGTCCTACAACTTTATAATTGGGACCATATATCTACTTCCTGTCTGAGTGACCTTGAAGAAATGGCCAAGGGTCAAATGTGTTTGCACCAGTGGAAACACTGGTTTAAATGTTATTGGGTGAGATGAGGACATTTTCTTCACCCTTTGTATACCTATGTAAGAAAGGAAGTGCTAATAGGGACACTCAGACAGAATGACCCTATTATCATTGATTTGAAAACAACCGATAATTTCGTAGATTTAGTACACTGCATGACTTCGTGATTGCCAAAATACGAGTTGTAAAGCTTCTGGCTGAGCATCCCTAATATTGATAGCATTATCTTTTTGATTTTACGTTGTCAGATTGCGTTTCTCAGAATTGCGTTGTCAGAAATGCAATGGTTTCTGCATTGCATTTCCAGGATCAGTTAATTGTTAAGACCTTTCCAGCAAAGTCAAGGGCCTTTTCAAAATACCCATGTTGCAAATATGCCACTGATAAATTGAGGAACACAATTTTCACCAGGTTTCCAACATTGCCTGCCTCTTGGAGTTTCTACGAGGCTATAGCAAATAGCATCGGATGGAAAATTCAAATTTCCCATTCTTGAAAAGCTAGTGCATTTCCACGTTCTTTTCAACCTAGAGCAGCGTCGAACTGATTAGAAATGAAATTTTTAACCTTATAGATTGTTAGGAAATGATACACATCCTCCCATACAATATTGCAAAATATTTTCATTTAGAAAATTTTAAAAAATCATAAATTGTTTCCATGGATGACATACCTGTGAACCACATATATTTTACAAACCGTATACCAATTACATCAAATCTTAAAGGGTCCGATTTCTAGTTATTTCTGTTGGTTATATACGAACAAGGAAGAGGGGGTATGACCAACTCGGACGTCCATTTGATAAAAAAAAATGCCAAATAAAATCAGTTCCCAAAGTATAAGGGAAATTGAGCGCAATATCGCATAGGTGGGTCAGTAAACAGGGTACCTCCAGTATTGAAAAGCCTGGAAAAGTCAGGGAACTTAAAAGCTCAGGGTCCATTTGCAAACTTTAAAATTTTCCAAGTACAAATTGGCAAAATTCTCAATCTTTTCAGAGTACAAAATTTACGTTTTCAGAGTACAAATTTGCAAAACTTTCAAAATTTTTCAAATACAATTTTTTAAAGTTTCGGACGTCCGAATAGGGGTGGGTAGGTCCTGATGTTGTTAGTAATTATATTTTAGATTTTACGTTGATAAATGATAATACTTCAACGGGCCTGTTTTTGGGAGGGATGGACGGACATATTTTATTTCCTGTTGGGACGGGGGTCGACCATAGGGGGGCGGAGACGTTAAACAAGAAATCAATTTCCAATGGCCTTAGTTTCGTGATTTTATTGCGTTTCCCTTATAAAATGTTATAGGCTACCATTTTTGAGAATTCATTTTTTTATAAAATGTCGGGACATGTTGAACATTGTGCAATTTTATAATTTTTTCCGTGTGACGTTTATGAGGGCCAATTTAAAGCTTCATTATCCGTCAATTAATCTAGGAATTGTAGAATTTTACTTTTTTCCACTTCAAAAGTGTCACATTGAACTTAAAAATTTCCAATTTCCTGTTTGAGGCAGTATTAAGCGAAATGAGCTCTATATTATGTGAAAACAACATATCCGACCATCTGATGTTAATATACATGTAGATTTGGCTACATAAAAGTATTGTCACTTAATTTTACCATGCATTAAAACTCATTTCTTTATCTCAAAACAAAAAATGTTGAGTTGTACCACTTTTGAAGAGGAGGAGCACTTCCTATACTCTGTTAACAATCTAGAATAAGTGTAACAAGGGGTTAATTTTCTATACGACTTATAGAAACAGATATACAAACTCTTTTTGTGTTAACATACAGTGGTGTATACATTTTATTTTGTTATGATATGGTGTGAAAAAGATCATCATCCTTCCCACAATTAACCGACCCATAAATCAGATAAGAAGGAGAAAGTGAAATACAATTCGAGGGGTCAACATCCATGCATGGAATGTTTTCAATGGAGATGTTCTATAGTGATTCAAACGTCAACAGGCTATTGATTTTTATTGGTAGACAGTGGATCAACTCATTTTTTTGACTCACATTGTTGAACAGCAGTGCTAGGGAAAAAGAGTTTGTAGCATTGCTTCCCCGCCAATTGCACCATGCGCGTGCGCAGTTGGCTCCTGACAAATCAACTCATTGATGCGCATGTACAGATCGTAGGATTTTAAAAATCATACATACATGCAGGGAAGTTAGCAAACCAAAATGGCTTATTTCATCCAATACAGTAGATGTTTCTATGTTTATAAAATACTAGCGGTAAATCCCGGCGTTAACCGGGGAAACTTAAAGAAATCATAAATATTGACCTGCGTAATGGCGTACTTTTTGAATTACCCGGCCTAAGTGACACAAACGTTTTTTTTGAATGACCCCTTAAGTCACACGCACGTTCTTTTTGATTGGTCCCTAAGGCACACGCACGTCCTTTTAAAATGACCCCTTAAGTCACACACACACGTCCTTTTTGATTGGCCCCTAAGTCACATGCCCGTCCTCTTTTATTGGCCCCCAAGTCACACGCATGTCCTTTTTGATTGACCCCTAAGCTATACACACGTCCTTTTTGAATGACCCCTAAACCATACACCCACACACGTCCTTTTTGAATGACCCTAAACCAAACACGACCTTTTTGAATGGCCCCTGCCCACAAACACAACCACACGTTTTCTTCTTTATATATTAGATGGAAAACTTCAGAAACAATGATTTTTACACAAAGATATCCACGTGAACAGTGTATCTATTTTCATAATAGCAGAAATTGACTATGATATTGACATGAAATTTGTCAATTATTTACTTTTTTGAGGGATAAGTTGGATATTGTAACTTAAGTTATTTTTATAATGAAGAAAGATTTTTTATTTTTCGAGAATAGGGCATTCAAGGATGAATAGGGGGAATTTGAAAGATAAAATTATTTTTCACATTACATATCTGCGTTTTTTAGACCTGACTATGCAATTTTCTGAATTTTACCACCGGAAATGATAAGGGTCGTCTATTATCAGATAGACTACAGAGGCAGTGCTACCAGATAACATTTCTTACCAGAGCCGGAAAACCCATGATAAGTCACCACATATAACCCGGATTTCGCCAAGGCACTTTGATGGACTATTATGTGGCAGTTACACAATATTTGTGCGTTAATAAAAAACCTAGAGACAAATTCGCAAAAAAAATAATATATATATATATATAATACATATAGTGATGTTTGATTTCTAATAAATATTGTTGGTAAACCTATATAAAAACTCCATGTCAATATTGTACTCTGTTTGGCCTTTAGATCATTGGAGTATCCAATATATTCAATTTTTTTCAATTCAACTCAGTACCCTACTATCAGTAAATAAATACCATGTGGTAGGGGGGTGTAATATTTGATAGTTCTTCAAGTTTCGATTCTGACATATTATCGCTCCCTACATCCTGTTATTACAAGGTGCAAAGTATCGTTGATGATGTGATCTTTGTAGGAAAACAAATTAATTTGGGAAGAAAAATATTATTGTGCATTATCAGTAATCATCACAAATGCTTAATACAGTAGCAACTATCATGTATTTCTACGTGTTACGATAAATACATAAAAGTACCATCGAAGTTTTGAAAAACAAATAATAATAATAATATATTTTACAGTTATAAAGTCAATAAGCAACAATGGTAAGTCTTTTAAAAAAAGGACAACTAATTGCTCCTCTGATTTTATGCAGTGAATTGCATGGGAAGTACGTTGCTCTCTACAGACTTGGAAAAAGTTATAACATGTTTCAAGTCCATTGATAGAACACATGTTCCGGGTTGTAAAACACGCGGACATGCAATTTATTCTAGTTTCCAGAATTGTCTCGAGATGTATAGCCATGCATCCATGTAACCAACCATCAATGCTTATATCTACCATTGCATTATTTGTAGGTACGCAACGCCACTGCCGCCTTCATCATCAACCTGAGTCTTGCCGACCTCATGCTCAGCTTGGTGAACCTTCCTCTGGCCGCCTCCAACTTCCTGAACCGGGGATGGATCCACGGCGACTTCCTGTGCGAGCTCTTTCCGCTCTTGCGCTACGGCAACGTGGCCGTGTCGCTACTGTCGGTGATGGTCATCACCATCAATCGCTTCGTCATGATCACCCATCCCAAGGTCTACCCCAAGATGTTCCGACCAAAGACCATCGCCGCCATGATCTTGGCAATCTGGCTGGTGTCTTTCGGTCCACTGATTCCCACCTGGGCCGGTTGGTGGGGGCGCTTCGGCTTCGACGCCAAGGTGGGGACATGCACCATCATGGCAGTCAATGGCCGCTCCCCCAAGTCGGCCCTCTTCGTATTGGCCTTCGTGTTGCCTTGCCTCATCATCATCCTGTGCTACGTGCGCATCTTCTGCGTGGTGCGCGAGAGCCGGACTAAGACCAGGGCGCACGGCAGCGCCACCTGCGTGGCCCACGAGCCCGCCCTTCGGACGCCCGTCACCCCCATCCGACCCTTGGGCTACCCCACCGACCCGCTGGCCCTGGGGCGGACTAAGCGCCACCGGAACCACGATGAGGCTCGGGACATTCGTCTGCTCAAGATGATCTTGGTCATCTTCGGCGCCTTCCTCGTGTGCTACCTGCCGCTGACCATCGTTAAGGTGCTGGCCAAGGAGGAGGAAATGCCCGTGCTCAACATCTTCAGCTACGTGGCAGTCTACCTCACCTCTTGCACCAACCCCATCGTCTATGTGGTGATGAGCAGAGAGTACCGCAGGGCCTACATCGAGCTGTTCACCTGCAAGAGCACCGGCTTTGAAGGAGGCGACCCCAGCGAGGCGTCCAGGTCTATGGGACTTAGCACTGTGCGGTGAGGGCACGACATGATGGTGCCAGAACCAGCTCTCGAAGGTGAATCCCGAACCCTTCCACCCTTCGATGGCAAACATGTGTAAATAACATTTCATTCACTATAATCGCACATCAGGTACTGATAGGAGAAGTCGCTCCATTAGGACAAGAACAATCAGTTGGGGATATGGTCCTCTTGCTTGAAGAGTCACATGGGAGGAATCAATGCTCTAACTGGATCGAGCATCCTTGAGGGGACTTCCGAGGAGAACGTCATTGGCTTTCAAAGGCCCATTTCCAGAAGGCAGTCATACGCGAGGAAAGTTATATCTGGAAATAAATTTCGGGGAAGTTATATCTGGAAATAAATTGCGGGAAAGTTATTTCAACTGAAACAATTTCCTGCTGCTGCACACACGGAGCGATATACTTTCAGAATATATCCCTACAGTATATTCAGTATATGACAGCATTGTTTCAAAAGGGAAATTGGGGTAAACAAACTTGACAGCAGTGCTTTTATTTCATCCTATGACTTATGTCTTTCCTGATTGGCTATCCAACAGAAAGAAGCTTTTGTGAATGACCAGAAATAAATTGCTCAGAATAGGATCATTCTCTATTCTGGAAATAGAAATATATTTTAACATGACGTAATAACTTATTACTTCGTGTTAGCGGGTCTAGTTTTGACGGGATTTCTACGACTCGTCTGCTCTTAGATCTTTCATTTTTAGACAAGTGCAAATAATTATCTCGTTTATTTCAACAAAAATAAATTCCTTCAAGGAAAATCGAAGACGAAAGGGTTACAGCAGGCGATTTGGAGTCTTTTCAAGTTTAATTATTTATTTTTTAAATTAAATAAACAGACAAATCAAACTACAACGATATAAATAAATCCTCTTAAAACGAAAGTTTAGTACAAAATGTATATATAGTATTGCTATATTTGGTAGTACACTCACTGCGTTAAGAAAATAACGTAAAATTTTCCTAAGAATATACAGTATAAAGAGAGACTATTTACATTAAACACGACCAGTTTCTGCAGCAGGATTTGAACTCACCACGTTTATTTTACATGTACAATGTACATAATGTATATGTAAATTCACCAAGCACGTATATATACGTGATGGAAAAGATTAAAATGGTAAAATTTCCCTGGAATTTAGTTTGGAATATAACATTCTTTGAAATGAGGGAATAACATTCGGAAAGATCTTCGATTCAGTTTCCTTAAAAGTGTCCATTTAGTTTTAAATATTATTTCTGTAAAAATAATGGGATTTTGAAGCGTTGAGTGATGTAATTGTACAACATTGTCGAAGTAAAAGTGATTTTAGCACAAATATCCATGTTCCCTGTTGCAGTATATTATTTTTGTTTGTTCTGAGAATACATAATAGAAGGGACATGCGTTCATTGCAATGTGTCAAATACATATTCCGACTGTTTTATTTTGACTAAATTTATTTTGACCAAAAATCAAGTGTACACTAAGCTTTGCTCACATTTGCCTTATAGGTGAGCTTTATTTGTTCAGAATGACCTGTGAATAATCAATAATCTAATTTTAGCTAAATGTTTGAAAGGACACAAAACGTACAGTTAAGACAACGTTTCATTTAGTTGGTGGCGCCCCACAGCGGCAAATAGTTAAATACATGTGTGGCTTGAAAAGTGAAGCAAAAATGATGCAGTACGTGTCAATACGTTTTGCTATGAAAACTATAACTCGGCTTTCTGCATAATGCACAAAATCACTGAAAATAATTTCACATTTTAAAAAAAAAATTTAAAAAAATATTTTTTCCACCAGCACTACCAGCAGTCATACTGTAGTTGGTATGTTATAGCAGTATTTTCACGTTAGATTTGCTGTAAAGAAGATTCATAACACGTGACTATAAAGAAGCGAACCAGATTTGAACGAAATTTTGATGGCCGATTTAACGTGCAAGGAAAGATCTATAGACAGGAAATTGTAGCACCATCATTACCCTCCAATGGGAATTGTGACTTTTACAGGATGTGATAATCATAACTGCAATGATTTCTAGATCCGAATGATGATTGACTTTTCAGAAGATAATAGATAAACAATACAAATATATAACTAAATATAAAGCCATTGTTCTTGTGAAGTACAATACTGTGTATGTTTTATAGAATCAGGATTTTTCAAGGTTACGTCAAGGTACCTCAAGAAAAAAAATAAACAATGTAGACTAGAGAAATGCCTTTGAGAAATTTGTTCAGAATTGCGAACATTTGTCGGAAACAATTCCCTTATACAAATTTGAAACTTTTTCCTTGCAAAGTTTTTCTAAACAAAATTCATTGCGAAACATTTTCTGAAACGACTCCATATTTCCCTGCGAAAAAAATCAGAAACAGATTTCTTTATTGCGAATATTTTTCGGAAACAATTTCCTTAATTGTGAAAAATTTTCGGAAATTATTTCGTTGCAAAATTTTTTTCCATACAAGTTCATAGGGAAACGTTTTTTGAAACAATTTCTTTAATTGAGAACATATTTTGCGAACATTTTTCAGAAACAATTTCCTTAATTTCGAACATATATTTTGGAAATAATTTCCTTGCAAAAGATTTTCTAAAAATAATGCATTGTGATAATTTTTCTGAAACGGTTTCCTTGCGAAAAAAATCATAAAAAATTTTCTTACGGGAAATTCGGGAACAAATTTCTTTATTGTGAATATTTTTCGGAAACAATTTCCATAATTGTGAAAGTTTTTCGAAAACAATTTTTCTTGCAAAAATTTTTCTAAACAAATTCATTGCGAAAAATTTTCTGAAACAATTTCTTTGCGAAAATTCAGAAACAATTTTCTTAATGGAAACGCAGAAACAATTTTTTTTACACACATACATATATATCGATGAAATTTGTATTTACATCTTCAATTTCCTAAAATAAAACGTTTCGGCAATGGTAAATATTTGCTTTCCAAATTTACGTATTTTTTGTAACTTAATGATTGCCTTAGTTATCAAGGACGTCCGCAAAGACCATTATTTGTTCCTTAATAATCTAAACCCACGCACGTTGTTTTGTATGAGCATCTTATGAAAGAACATGTCAAATTCAGTTGAAATTCTATAATGAGTTTGCTGTAAAAGTGGCCCCAAATGCAAATTCCAAAGTTCCCCTCACTGCAGTGTTTTCGATAACAAGCGCACCAATTTTGTAAACAAATATCATTATCAGGAGGTCAACATCCCATGGTCTGATGAATTCCTACTTCCTACAGATCAACTATGATGAAAAGATAATTTGATATCATATAACGAAATTACTCTATGTATTCGGGAAGAAAATTTTGAATTAAAGATTCAAAATTTCAAAAAATCGAAAGTCGAAGTTTTCTTTAAAATTATATTGCAAATTGATTCCCATTAAAATAATAATAATAGTTAAACAATTTTGCATTTGTGTAAACTTTGTTATAATTCTTTGAATATTTTTCACAAAAAATGTATTTATGAAATTTGAGAAGCTTTTTCAAAAAGTTGTATTTTTGTGAAATTTGAGAATCTTTTCGAAAACCATGGTGCTCAAAACTAAGCTTGACAGCAGAAACTACCCTAAAAAACTATCCTAGTTCCAAACGAACAAAGTTCATAAATGGAAGAATGATACATTGTGGAAACAAACTTTTGTTTAAAAAAGTTGACGTAATAACTATCATAATTTAGACATGGATATCCGTGCCACACGTAGCCTATGTATTTATAAAAATAATCTAAAATCTTTCTTCGAAACGGCACCTGCCCCATATTTGCCCCATTGCCACTGCCAATGAGGCATGGGTATTATGGGGTGCTATTTTAAGCTAAAAATATGTAAAATAATATATGAAAACGTTGTTTCAAGTTGCGTCAATTGGAATCAGATTTATGCATTACATTGCCATGGTTTAACAATTTAGACCTGCCATCTGTGCTTTTCTGTTTGTGGTGGTGAAAAACAAACAAATATTTTCCCAAAATATCAAGTTTTCAGTTTTGTTTTTTTCAAAACACATTCTACATGTACATGTACGTCATATCAAATAGTTTTGATTATCAAAGAATCGTTTATTATTTAATTACAGTATATAGATCCCAGCCTGTTTTTCAAGAATATTGTCAAAATTTAGAAAAAAATTTAAGCATTTCTCCTACTTCTACACTCATTTTTAAAATGCGTGATTTGTAACATATTTCATTAAATAGCTTGAAATATGTCCTCATACTATAGCCCCCTACTAAGTCGTTGCTCCAATATTTGCTGATTCAGTGTTTATATTACATTATTTATACTGTATTTTCATGACATTCTTCAAACATAAAAGTTGTAGAACTTTTATTTCCGTAATATTCATGATTTCAACACATTCAACTTCCCCTCCATTCCATTATGGTTTCCTAATACATGTGCAAGTATGTTCTATTTAGACTTTTGCATATTTCCACAAAAATGTTGTCGAATTTATAAAGTTTATTTAGCGGTAACCGTATAATTACTTTCTACAAAATAGATTATTTTCCCAGAAATTCTCTAGATTTTGGTAAATTTCCTAGCAATAATCTATACAGCCTTTTCCAGTTTTACCCATTCAGAAGTTTTCAAATTTCTAGAATAATTCTAAACGTTTGTAATATATACGTACTCATTCAGACAATTGATGGTCATAAATTCCAGTTTCATGACGACATATTATGACATCATTTTTATGCCATTTCATACGGCTTGATGACGTAATTCAGACGTCAACCAGAAGGGATATTTGCACTTCCTTATTTGGTCATTATTTAAATGCATGAACAGGTAAATTGCACATTCCCCCGCCTCCATCTTTCTCGGGCAATCTTCATGATGTCACCAACATCATGCACCTACAACGTTTCGAAAAAATTGGGAAGTTTTTCAGTTTTTAAATTTTCAATGTACTTTCTGAGAGTGACATTAAGAATGATCGTGTAGGGTAACCACATCTGGAATGATGGCCAGTAATGCTAAAAATCCGGATTTTGGCATCATTATTGGGGCGTGGTTTGGTAATTAATGGGGTGGTTGAGGCATTAATGGCATTAATCCTGCCATTAGTATATATAATGTAGGTTTCCCTCATCATTTTGCTGGTCATTAGTACCGACCAGGTAGGTTTTCCTACCTGGTATGTGACAGTTTTACACTTGGTGAACACTGCCAAAACTAAAGCGAGCTGTACACGTTCATTAATATCGTCATGATCTTCTTAGAGTGACATTAAGAATGATCGTGTAGGGTAAAAAAATCTGGAATGATGGGATAAAAATCCGGATTTTGGTATCATTATTGGGGCGTGGTTGTGGATACCGCCATTAATAATAACTATATACAGATTGCGCGCGTCATTAATCCTGTTATTAGTATTGATCATGAAGGTTTCCCCCATCATTAAATGAATCTGGTCCTTAGTACCGCGACCAGGTAGGTTTTCCTACCTGGAATTAGACAGTTTTATACTTGGTGAACACTGCCAAAACAATGTGAAATTCGGCCACTAATAATGAATAATACAGATTGCGCGCATCATTAATCCTATCATTTGTATTGACATTGTAGGTTTCCCCATGTCATTAGTACTGACCATTTCTACTGCCAAGCATTCCTGACTCGTATTTTCAATTTGCGCCACTACGTACACGCGCATGCGCAGTAGGAGGAATATCAAATTGTTTCAAAGTACTTATAGTTTAAAATACTACATCAACAACAATTTATCACATTCTCCTAATTGTTATTGTTATTCTATACATACAGTCATTATAGATATTCGGCGTAATTTTATATTCATAAATTTGCCAAGAACTTCTTAAAATTGCAGGATGTGTGCCGTGTTTTCCTGTCAACCCTGCATTCCACAATTCGATGAATTCCTCACATCCTCCAACTCGATTCCCACGTAACTAACATCAGAATCAAGATGAGATCTGAACTCAAAACAAACTTGATCACTCGTAAGAATCTTTTCTTTAATCTTTGATTATCAGTACTTGCCGATACTAAAAAAAAAGACCCGAATAAAGTAAATACAATTCGATCTTAAGCTTAATTCGATCACACCTAATCCGGTCAGCCGTTTTATTCGATCAAAAGCTTTATTCAATTCAACTCAGTACCCTACTATCAGTAAATAAATACCATGTAGTAGGGGGGTGTAATCCATCAACCCTTTAAAAAGGATTTTTTTTCCAATACTGCCCTATTGTTTAAAAAACCACTTAATTCGATCAAATTGCCACATGTTTACACAATGCAAACGCGCGAAACCCAGGTTCCCCCAGAAATTTCATTTTCAAGTTCCCTGACTTTTCCAGGTTTAAAAAAAATTTCCCTGACCAATGACAACGTGAAAAATTGACATAAATTCCAAAATTGACGCTGGAAAATATATTTTTAAATTTACTTTAAAAAAAATTTCCCTGACCAATGACAACGTGAAAAATTGACAAATTCCAAAATTGACGCTGGAAAATATATTTTTAAATTCCGCAAATGTTAAAAATTTGTGCTCGGAAAAAGTGGGAAATTTTGCAATTTAGTCCTCGTATATGGTGAAAAATTAATACTCGGAAAACCTATAGAATTTGAAAAATTTGTATATACACGGAAAACGTGGACAATTTTGCTAATTTGTACTAAGAACATGGAAAATTTTTCTAATTAATACTCAGAAAACACGAAGAATTGTGTAAATTTGTACATGGAAAACGTGAGAAATTTTGAAAATCTGTACTCCGAAAATTTGGAAAATTTTTGTACATTTCTACTCGTAAAAAAAGGCTCTGTGCTAACCTTGTAGAAGTAATAATTATGGATCACCATGACTGCGTTGAATTTCCCTGACTTTTTCAAAATAAATTATTCTTCCCTGACTTTTCCAGGTCATTTTCAAGTTCCCTTACTTTTCCAGGTTTTCCAGGTCTGAGGGCAACCTCTATAAGCACGAACATGCTTGGAGAACTGTATTTTTTTAAAAATACAGTTTTTAAAACACAGAACGATTAAATTATTTTGATAAGGTCAATGTTTAGCGTGTTTTTGACATTCATCGCTTATTTCGATCAAAGTCGCTGCACATGTAACCAACGTGATCGAATTAAGCGGCTTTCACTGTAGCGTACTCTATTTGTGTTACGGTTAGTTCAATTCATATAACTATATGCTATGTTTATTTAATGTTTATAATTAACTCCAAATTCGAGTGAAATTCAACTGAACAGAACTTTTCTCCAGCTAACAGCGGTTATAGAGGTACAGTAGAACCTCCGTAAGTTGACCACCCAAGGGCGGAAATAAAATGGTCAACATAGGGAGGTGGTCAACATA
>JAQGBX010005407.1:0-13721 GCA_034698745.1 Megaphyllum sjaelandicum
GTTACCGTAGGAGAGCCGCATCTTGTCATCGAAAGAGCCACATGTGGCTCCGGAGCCACGGTTTGCCGACCCCTGCCCTAGTTGAACACGTTATCCAAAAAATGAACCCAACATCTTGGGAGTCCTGCTTGGCATCAACAAAAATCGTTCATCTTCAAGGTTAGTCAATATAATTTTGAAGAAAACGAAGCGAGCGAGTGAAGCTGACTTTTCGTCGACGAAAGTAAAATACTGGACGATACTGTTTTCCAATTGAGTATAAACCGTAACTTGTGTCCTTGAATTCATTTCCCGATTGGTTTAATCCCAAGAAGACAAAATGGCTGATCAGCGGAGTTTCAATATGATTTGCTGCCTCGTGTTCGAAACTCCTATAACGCATTGCATAGCGTTTCCCGTTATACGGCTGAAATAACGGGACTACATAACGTTAAATTTCTCTGCGTTATTGCAACGTTACTCCGCGCATGCGCATAAGCGGGGTCACGTGGCAATAAGCTTAGGTTAACGTTTTCCGATAAACGATAACTTGAAACTCTCTAATGTCGTATTCTACGCATCCAATAAATGATTCGAAGAGCACCAAGGCGCGATCAGAACGCAAGAAAATCCATTTCTCAAACACATCATTTCATGCATATGCGAACAGCGTCTTAGTATGTTACCATTTGTTTCCAAAATGCAGATTGATGCAGTCACGAAAATATTTAAGATGGACCCGTAAAATAAACGAGACATTTCTGTATTCTTACTCTTTATGAAATGCAGAAAAAAAACCATACGATTGTACCAGTATATACGTGCAACTAATTAAGGAACTATTTATTTTATCTTGCACGTTCTAGCGAATGTAAGTCAGATTACTCAAAAACTGGAATGAATCAGTTGCGCTTGTACATAAAGATGTCGGACCCGACTTCGCGTCGACTGCTTTCGCACCTATAAATACATTAAACTGCATCAAGACGTTTCAATTTTTCTGTGTGAAGTCTTTTATTCTTATACCCTGTAGGCTGTTTTCTGAACTGGAAAGAAAAACTGCACTAATGCATTGTATAGTCATAAAATTCATGCCCAGGGCGAAACAAATTTACTCGTACGTGTCACAATATGAAACATTTCCATTTTCCATGACATCGGAAGTAGAAATATATGCGGTTGTCACTTTTTGAATTGGAACCTTTCTCGCAGTTTTCATATTTTCTTACTATTGATTCTCATCACCAGACGTGGCGTATATCATCGACATTTCCCCCCTTAAGTTTATTATTGCAATCTGGCTTTCTTTTGTCCCCAGGTCTAACATAAAACCTTTCTATGCTACTTTCTATAGCTTCTCTTAAAAAGCTTTGTTTGGACGTGAAATTCCAATAGAAAATTTTCCAATTCATTAAATCATTCTCCACGCTCTTCCGTTTTTCCAACTTTAGATGGCACAAAAGATAAAACTTTGGTCGATTAAAATAATATCGACCCGGGCTATATTGATGTGCGCACGGGGTGAAAAGCACTTACCATTCTCACACGTGAGATGTTAATTGTCACGGAGAAAAATGAATGGCGTGCACGTGGTGCTTTGGAGAAATAAGGCTTCATAGTTTATTAGACTGTGCTTTTCTAACTCGGCTGTACGTGTGAAAATGTGCCTAAATTAAGGAGTTTTTTTATACAATGCAATGCAATCGGTGCAATTATTCTTAACTCTTAATTCCATCTTCTGATATGCCGACATCAATATGTCTAACTCCAGCACGCAGTTTCCTAAATTTCCTAAATGCATTCGATTACGTTGAAAAGTTGCAGTGCTTAGCGTGCCAATTGATTTGCATGCTTGGAATTGTTGGATTTCGAATTAATATATCATGATCCGGAAATTAAATGATCTATTATTCTTGGAGTATGGCTTGCCCTTGGATTAAGATATAAATTCCAAAGTTAGACGGATTAGTCGATTAACATTTTCCTTTCATTGGGCAATAGAGGATTACATTGTAGATGTTCATCTAAGCTGATCCAAAGTTGTTCTTGTCTCTTAATGTATTATACATGTGGCATTTCCTACCGATAGTTGTAAAGGGTTCTTCTTGCATTTGAAAATCGACATCTAGGAGAATGTTTCTGCAGAAAATCAACCGAAATCAATAATATCTTGAAAATAGCGGGGAAGTGATAGAGAAAGATTGGAGCGTCATTGAACTGTTTCTTGATCTTGTAATTTGTAACTGACAAAGTGTTGGGGGAAGATAAATTATGGATATTGTATTATCAATACCGAAAAGCTAAGTAAAAGCTATTAGTGCGAGAGGTGAAACGTATCCCCACTGTAAGTGCATGGTTACCAGTTAAATCTATATTAATGATCATGGTAAGAATACACTCTAGATTAGTTAAATCATTAATGGTTCTGGATGGATTTCAATGATACTTTGTGTGACCATTGTATATGACACCTGCAATTCGTATTAATGGCAATAATATTGAATCATTATTTATGCAGGTAACTGCATCCTCTTTCCTTCCCCTCCTAATTCGAATGTGTTGCACTATCGTCTATCTTGAAAAATGTTTGATTATAGCTCAATTAGATTTCGTTGTAGATTGTTTATTTGTGTAGGCTACGTCGAAGCTTAGCTTAATGATAAAAGCATGCGTCTTCGTCTGATCTGATTACAGTCACAGACAATTTTATGACCACGCTCTCGATTTATTATTGAGCAGAGTAATCCTCTGAACATAAATATTAACCTGTATGATAAATGCTTTGTGGTGAGCCAAACTGCTCTTAGTTCCAAGTAATTTGGATCTCGAGAAGACATAACATGTCTGCGGGGCAAGGATTATTTCATTCGAAAACAGAAATCGGCTTTAATATTTTAATCTAGCGAGTTCCGCTTAAGCATTACGGTGTTTAACACAATGGGCTTTGTTAAATGCATTGAAAGTAATTTCGTCAACGTGTAATTTGAGTAGATTTATTGGAAAACTGCTAGGACAAAAAACCAAGAAAATTACAAAGGATTTTCGCATGCAGGGTGTGTTCAAAGTTTCTTTTATCGAGTTGTTTTCCAGAGACTTCTATGTGAAATCAATGCGAACTGCATCGTCAATTCTCGTTGAGCTACCACGTGGTCAAAATCGACGTTGAATCAATCGATGATGGCGTCTATAATGTTTTAATTTTTTGGGGTTATCAGAGAGTAGCGACCGAAGAAGACCCCTAGTTCGATTAAAGTCATGAATCATTTGTGCTCGAATCCACCTACATGATTTTGGTTCATTACGTTTATTCATAAGCCATTTCAATACATGCCTATTTTTGTCCGCAAATTTCACTAAGCCAAACTACTCCAGAGCACGAATTTCCCCCCTTTCTAGCTATAGCTCGAAGGGTTCTCCATTAGAAGCTTTCCCATTGCGTCTGAGATTTTCCCGCGCAAATGATAATTGGATTATTAAGAGCGTTTTAACCGATATTCTCCCTTTGGTAATAGGCATAGACATCTTTTGCTCTATGCTTTATTGCAGTTGTGGAGATAATTTTCCATCCAATGAGTATGCGATTAGAGAATAGATCTGGAATAGCGATTTCGCCAGAAGGCACGTTTTCGGAAGATGATTTTCAATGGAATTGTTCTATCAACAGCCACTTTAGAGATGTTAATACACATTTGCCGACGCATCCGCCACAAAATATCTGCGTGTACGCGTGAATTGTTTGATTTTTAATGATGTAATTAGCCTACAGGTGAAACCGATGCTGCATTCCCATTGCACCTCGAGACAACCTATTTAATTTGACAGCTAATTCTGTCAAAGATGATCCCCATCCATTCTTGAAAAACTTGATGACGCTGATATGAACTGCCTTACAATGAATATTTCATATACCAGATTAAATCTGGAACGATGCTCAATAAATGCAATTAAATTTGATTCTGTGATTGAAACCTGGGATAACGTCGTAGGGTATTCTTTCTGAAGTAAAGACAGTGAACGATAGGATACTAAATCTTGATTAGTCAGTCTTTTCTATTGAATTTTGAAAGTTTTAATAGTCTGCCATGAATATATTTTACGCAAACACGTTTATGCGCTTGTTGTATATATTTTGAATATTAAGGAAAGTAATTTATTGAGCGATTCAAGTATATCCCAAAACATTTGTACGCAATGTCGTTTTAATAAAATTAAACACAAGCTCTAATTCGCTTAAATGTTTCAAAATTAGGTAAATACACGCACGAAGGATAGTCTGAAGTGAATTTGCTTAGAAATAGTAGGCCTAAGCCATATCCTGCAAATAGGATTGCAGAGCTTTAAAAACGTCGCATAATGACTTGTCTGCACATTTTTTTCCCTAAAAATACACGATAATTTGAATTTATCGTTCTGGAATTGCTTGTCGGCTGTCGTTTGAACTCAGAAACTTTTTTTACTTTGAAATTTGACTCAAATCAACTGCTTTTACTAAGACAAAAGTTGCCAAGACAACTTTTGTCTTTATTTTATTATAGTTGTCTTTATTTAATGGCACACGGTTCAGGCCAAAGATTCTCTATTACATTAAGCAGATATTGTATTTGTGTATGGTGGCTTATGTTTATCAACTAAGGAAAGTGCTGTAAAACAGTTTGTAGATAATGCACTTTGAATTGATTTTCTTTTTCCTAGCAGCATTATTCCGTAATATGATCGGCCCGACTTATCTGTTAGATGACCAAATATTACGGATGACCCGCCAGCACATGAAATTTAAAAACTGCTGATTCCATAAAACAACACCGTAACATATTTTGTCGTGCTCAAATATCCTGTTTCTATCCATAAAGTTAAACAACTTTTATTTCACCCATCTATACTTAAGGATTCGAATTAATAAACCATATCCTGCAAATAGTATTGCAGAGCTTCAAAAAAAGTAGCATAGACTTAAGTCTACACATTTTCTTTTCCAAAAAACTAAGATAATTTGAATTTATCGTTCTGAAATTGCTTGTCGGCTGTCGTTTGAACTGACGTTTTTACTCTGAAATTCGACTCAAAGCAGCTGCGTTTACTAAAGCAAATATTTCGAATCAATAGACGTCTTTAGGATTGTCTTTATTTAATGGCCCAAGGTTTAGGCCAAATATTTTCTATTACAGTGAGCATATACTGTATTTGCGTACGATGGTTCATGTTTATCAACTGAGGAAATTGTTTTAAAACTCAATTTGTTGCACATGCGCTTTAAATTGACTTGGTTTCCTAGCAGCATTATTCCGTTATACTTTATGATCGGCCCGACTTTTTTGCTAGATGACCAAATATTACGGATAACCCGGGCACTGAAAGATTTCAATACGATGGATTCCATAAAGCAACACCGTCATATGTTTTGTTGTGCTCAAATAATCTGTTTTTATCCATAAAGTTAAAAAACTTTTCATGACCCATTTACACTTAAGGGTTCGAATTACTTCCCATATGCGAAATAAAAGCATTTTCTACTAGAATTTCTACGTGCAAAAAAGTACTGCTGGGATGCAAATTACTGCCGATTGCATTTGAAGGAAATGATTATACAAATTTAAATGACTTTTTTGCGCAAGTGTCTACTCTGCGAGATTGCTTTTTTGCTATTTGTGAAAAAGATTGATGTTGTGTGGGAGGGACAAGGAGGAGGGTGAGGTTAAAATTCAAATGTAAATTGCTCGATTGGCCCGAGTTTAGCAAAAATCCATTCTTTCTTGAGAACATCGACGAAGCTGCTGTTTTACCCCCTGAAGTAGGGCAATCACTACGAGCACGTGTTATCAGCAATTGCCCGCTTACAGGGTGCGCTCATATTTCTTAATGAGTAATGGCCAGCCCATATCTCTGCTTGGTCATTTTCAATATGCCGTTGCGTTGTTCACATTCCCGTTATTTGACCAGCATCGCATTTTTACACTTCGTGAGTGTGGTGCAACCGCTCGTTTAATTCTATATTAAACCCACGTGTCATCGAAGGCCACGAGAGATGACTCGTCTCCTGTAAGTGGTATTTGACCTTTTACTTCCAAATGACCAAACATAAATCAAACGATCGTGTATCTTAACGACTCGGGCTAATTATGTGGTCGCCATGGCAACGAGAAGCATTGTCATTCTATACGTTTTTAATAATACGGCATCTTCGGTAATGTCATGAAAGGCGTACGTCCTTCGTGTATGCTGGATCTTTTTTAAATTTAGTTTTCTGTATCCGTAATGAAGTAGCAATCGATGCTATATAATTTGAAGGCTATCATTAGAACGCGAGCAACGTCCGTCTACTATTACTCGTTCATTTCTGTTCCATTTCGGTGCTCGGCATTGAAAAGTCTACAGCTGTAGTGAAGACATTGACTGTCCTTGACTTTACCGATTTACTCAGGAATGGTTCTATGGAAAGTAACCTGCGAGCATGTGCTTTTTCATGAGCTGTGATTAAGACAAATTTGTTTATACGAACGTACATGTTCGTCTAAACTGTTTGCTCTCTCAATGTGCCCATTGAGTTAGTTCGATTGTCATGTAGAATTTTACATATATATAAAGAAGAGCTGTATGTGGATGGCTGGAGAAATGGTTTGATGGATGGATGGATAGATGGCTGCATGCCTGGATCCGGGGCCGCGGTTCATACGGAGTCCCGTAGCGGAAGATTACTTTTTTGTTTTTGTACGTGATGACGCAAAACGCGTACAAAACGAAAAAAAAAAGTATCTTTCACAATTGGGCTCCGTATGTTTTTGTTTTTATTAGTTGACAGCATCGCACGTTGCTATATGTCGATTTTTCCTGTTCAGACTGAAAACTACTTTGTTCCATATTTGCAAAACCCAGCTTTGCCCTAAGTGTTTCTCATTTCTTTTAGCTGGCCCGGGCAAAGCCGAGCGTTATGGGTAATTATTTATAAAGAACCTTCTTTACGAAATTATGCACAAAATTGATCCGAAATTCTACTTACTTATTTAATATTATTTTAAATTTAAATTCGTCTTGTAAAATGCAAATGCAATGTTCAATTCTAGTCCCCTGTCATCGAACCTCAAAATATACTGTAGGCTACTGTACGTCAAGCGCACTGCATTAGTTGGCAATAAATTCAGTACAGTGTTGTATTAAGAGGCAGTGGCGTACCATTCGGCCTCCGAAATAGCCAGTCATGCGGGTTAATTTTCATAATGACCATTGCTGTTAAAAGATCTGCGAAGCTTAATTTTTAATTCTGCTCGCGCCCACTGACCACAGGAAGGATGCTAATTGCCAGGCTTTCACCAATTATTTCGCCTTCAACTCGAAATGGGTGCTGAAATCGATGGGGTTAAATGTGCTAGAAGAAAATCAAGTGGCAGAAGACAGCGGGGATCTTTATTTATAAGACCGCGTCTAAGGTTCCTGTTGATCTCATAATGCACTCATTTATTATTCAGCAGTCACGCTTAATTTATTAGCATGGAAAGACGGGCGGCCAAAGTACTATAAATTACCGAAGACTCGAACGAATGAGACAAATACACGGACACAGTCGTGCGGATCCATAATTAAATTCAAAATTAGCCCGTGAGCTTTGTTTTCTATGGGAACAAATCAGAACGTCTTGAGCAAGTTGGGAAACCTTGGATAGAGAAAAGATTAATCGCTGCTTGAGTAACGAGTGGCGTTCTCGGTGCCATGGAAATGCATGTACATGTATATCGGAATTAATTTATCATTGAAAACATGCCTTGATCTTTGCATGCTAATATTCCCTTTATATATATTTTTTTCGGAGAAACTGAGATTAGTGCATCGTGAGCTCTAGAGTGAAATCTTAATTATACGATAAACGATATACAGTGAGGGATGATAAATTTAAGTTTTCTTAGACCAAGTACCGTTGATGAGGTAAACACGTTTTATTTTGAATTTTAACAATAAACCACGATAGGCACAAAATGCGACATATACTTTTTTTACTAGCAACATCTCATTAAGTAAAATTTTGAATAGTATAATTAAGCATCGAAATCTTGAGAGAAATTCAGTGAAATTGAGTAAAGTTTTTGATCTCTGGTCCTGTGGTTCATTGGGTACCATTAATTATATTTGATAGGTTGCCTATATATGACACGAAAATAACATCAATATACATTACTGCCTCGATTGAACCTTAGCAAGTGTGGGTTTGTTTATTCATATACAGTAAATGTAATTAGTAAGGTCATTACGTTTCCAAACTGAAAACGTAATAAGCATCTTTAGTGCTACGGTTTAGGTAATGTTTTGCAGTTGTATTTCCTGTAAATGAGAGCAGACAATGAAAATAACGACAGTTATCCCAGACAGAAAACAATGGAGGTTGATAAGATTTCTGGTGGTATAAAGCAGCAACACAGCTGAACTTCATTAACGAATTTAGGCATTGATCCTTTGGCCCTTCGATAAATTTTCTTTGTGTTATAGCCTGAAATAAGTTTATTTCGTTAACGTTCGTGTTTAAGAGTCAGAAACCCATATACTGTACATTTACTAATATATTAATGCGCTAAGCAGACTCACCAGATGGTGTCGCTGGACCATAAAAATAAAGATTACACTCATCTAAGGCGAGCTCTTTCTGTTCCCATCTGAGGTCAGGTGTTGGTAAGTTCCTGGTGGACATTATGTCTGCAGTTAAATTACATTACTAAAATTTAGTTGGGATATTTAGGCTCAAGCAAAATGGCTCGATGAAACCGAACACAGACCATTTTTAGAGTATATGAAACAATTTAAGAGGAAATTGCAGGTACTTATTTCATAAATACGTATCCATTCAGAAGTTCACAGTTGATTCTCATCCAAAGTTTAAAGAATTTTTATATCTGCATACCCTTTTTGAATTTTTGAAACGAAGTTCTGTTTTATTTTATATTTCAATACTATATATAGTGTTGAATAAATGGCATTAAGCGTGTCTGCCAAATAGAAGTAACGATTTATTTCTGTCTAGTTAAGACGAAATCCATCTTCATTTTATTCATCTTGTTAAGACCAGTAATTAATTTTCTATTAATAATACTTAAATCATAATCGGTTTAGTTTATTCTATCTAGCAACTATAAGGGTTTAATCATTCGTTTTCGAAGATAGGAGGACGCCATTAGTGAAGTGATTATAGAAATAAAATTGGGATTTTCCGGTTTCTGATTCAGAAGTTGGGGATTGTGGCTTGGAAGTCTTGTTTATGATAATGATTTTCAGTTGATTACTTTCGCTTTTTAACGATATCTAGGTTACTGCAAATCATGCATAATCGACAAAAACGTTTTTTTAAGAATATTGCACCTTAAAGAGGGCCTTTTTATTTAAAAAATGTCACTCATTATAATTTGTGCACAAATACTACATGTACGCTGATTTAACACAATTCTATGCAATACATTGCCATAGTGTCTACAAATATGGCAACATTTTGAGGCTCGTATTACACCGAATGAAAATCGATATATCTAAATCAATACAATGTACCTAATGCAAGCTACTCTAACATTTTAATAATTTCTCAAAGAATAATGTAGATTTTGCAGTCACGGTTCACTGAACTTGAAGGATTTGTAGATACTTTAAGACATTTTTGACTATGCAACAACTATTTATCAATATATTACAGGTACTATAGGCCTATATTACACGGGAAAACTTTAAATTTAAACCATGGTAATGTAAGAAACAAAGTTAAATAAATACATTTAGAAGGGCCACAAATACATTTTTAATAAAAACAATAATGTACCAAAACGAGTGCAGTGCGTCGTTTCCTTTCATTGTTCAAGTAAAGAAAGTTGTTTTAATATTCAAAAAATCATTACTTTTGTCGTACTCTGGTAAATAGTGTTGTATTTAATAATGCAGGGGATGCTATTTTGTTTTCCTTACATTTACAACCCCCTTTCTTTTATAGTGGAGCTTGTGGATGTTTTATTCGAGAGCTGGATTAATGTATTTCCCTGGCGGGTATAATCTTAGCTGTTCTTCTTGATTTCTTATACCACATACAATGTATTCTTATTCAGCGTTTTGTTAACGTATGAATTGCAACCGCAGAAATGTTTTTCGGGCGTCTTGGATGAGGTTGGGGAAAGAGAAGCTGGAGACTAAATAAATACTTTGTCATCGATTGCTTTTCAACTTCCTCGTAGGCTTCTGTCACTTCGATCCACTACCATTTGCCTGTTCAGTGGTGGATTTTCAGACATTCTTTCATCGTTTTCTTTTGTTTCATCCTGACAAACGTATAAAATACTACCGTATGTGCAACCATGTGATTAATCATAGAAAACCCATGTTACCAACCTTTTTGTTGCACCGCATTTTATAACAACCATTGCTTTTCGGATGCTGTTAAATTATTGCCTAGGTGTGCTTAATAGGGGACTGAGAATTGGGTAAAAAAAACCTCCAATTATATTTAATTAATGAAGGAGATTTCTGTGTTAGAGGACGAAGAGGAATCTTAATGCATTTCATTGAAAATTTATAGTTGTTTAATCCCGTGCAATTACTCATGTACACGCATATTAAAACGTGTTTATATGTTTATACTAGTCATGAATTACCTCTTGGAAGTACATTACAAATATAGCCCGACTTAAGGTAAATTTCTCTAAATTGCGCTAAATTCCAGTTGGTGCCACAGCGATTAAAATCGAAATTAACATTGCGAGTAATCAAAAGATTTTGCTTCGATTTATTCAAAAGGTCCATATTAAGTTTTACATTCTCGAAATAGTCTTTGAATTCACCCAAATATTATTAAAATAAATGACTGAGATTTTTATTTAATAACATTATCATTTACAGTTTAATGTACTGCACATCGTATGCTATATACGATTAAAATATTAAAAATGATGTAGCTTAATTGACTTTATTACATCTTAGCCTCATATATTTTGAGATTTTAGTCTGCATTTTAAATTTCGTGAAGTCTACCTGTCTTTTCTTGTTCGAACTCAAATGCTGTACTAGTAGGACATGAAAATTTAAAGCTTTTATTTTTTGCTGACGCCTCAAAATGAAACTGGGCAATATAAATTTCGAAGTTTTGAACGGAAGTGTCGTGATCTTGTGATTTGGCCTTAAACGGATCAATGTTTCTTCTCAAAGTTTATGATGTGGTCTACTAGGATATTCCAGCAGTTGAGGGATTTTCTATATCGGTTGGTTTAAAAAGCCTTTGCGAATCACTATCCCAATATTTCCGTGCACAAGTATCTCTAAAAGGTGGCTAAAATATTGCGAATTTGGCGCAGAAGAGCGCATGAAAAGCAATTTTCAAATGCGATCAGGCCAAATCGTTTTTCGGTAAGTGGAATATAAACAGGAACAAACTGCCCGACCCAGTTTCATGATGGGAAATTTGCAAAGTTTTCTCTTGGGTTGTACATTTATCTTTGGTAAATCTCTTAAAATTCGATAAAACCTTAGCATGTCATTTCCAACCAGGACCAAACATTTTTTTTCAAACATGAAGGATTTTTAATGCCAGTTTTTTTTTTAATTTTGTTTTATTTGACATTGTGAGGATTTTGCATCCTTCAGCACCCTGCCCCCGACTGAGGGCAAACCATACGTACGTACTAGTACTATCAACCAGCTAACAATTTTCTTAGAAATTTGTGATGTTTGATATTTTATTTTACATTAAATATTCAATTAAATTCTGTACCCTACAGTCAGTAGGCTATATAGTACCATTTGGCAGGGGGATCATTATGAAAATTAAGTCAGATTAAACAGTCTGATCATGATGGATCCCAACATCAAATAGTAATAATTTAGCAGTCTTAAACACTTCATAACCCTAAATAATTAATAACACCTTTTATTAGATTTTACCTTAAAACTAAAAATTTATTCATAAATAAGATAGCAAACCCATTGAGTTTTAGAATTGCCATAAAATGTGAAATCGAGCGTGGTCATCTGATGGATTTATTTTAATTGAAGTCAACTCGCATTAACGTGGAAATATTAGATTAAAAACTGCTTATCGCGCATAAAATTTCTCATGGACACAAGTTTTATCTCCCAAAGAATTTTCCTTATATCTAACACGCACAGTATGTACGAGCATACTAAGGAAATTCCATTAAGCAACCGTTCGATTACTCTCCATTAATTCTAGCAGTTTAACTTGATTTAGGGAAATTGCAACAGTGTGATTCTACAAATCTTTTTTAATAAAATCGTTTTTAAAATTGGCTTAAAGCTAGTAGAGACACAGAACACAAATAATCACTGGAAATTAATAAGTCAATAAAAACAATCATTTTTACAACTCTTGGTATTGAAATCTAACAGCGTTGTCATATTTCCTCCTCAATTTATCGAACTTCGCATGGTAGCCTACGTGTTATTTTCAGATAAGCTCATAATCCTTCGTAATGCAGTATGTTTGTGAGTTTTTTGAGGATCCTTCCCATTGTTGACAGTTGCTCTATCTCATGGGGATTTCTGGAAGAAGGAAATATATTTTTGGAAGAATCTTGTGCTCACATTAATAAAAGCTGTAAGATGTACAGTATGTGAAACTGCTTTCACGTTATCGCGTTCACGTCTAAAAATGTGACCTTGCTTTTAAGAAATAGTACCTACTTGAAATTGTTTGTAGTCCGGTAGAGTTGAAATGTTTGCTTTTTATTGCTATTTATGAGCGTGAAATGGGCTGTATTTCAAACAATAAATGTTTCCGTGAAAGTATATATTGAATAAATGGCACGTAGCTCCAGCCCATGTTTTTACGACTAAATCCTGTCCAAAATGTAAGAAAAGCTTAATTTATATCAGTATTATAACTCAAAAGCGAAACAATCTTGCGGGGCTTATCTATAAATTTAGCTGCAGTGGGGCTTGCCAATCCATCATAGTAAAACATACAAGTTTAGAAGAAGGATTCTGGTCAACTCTACCCTTGGTGGCAGTGAGAAATGTTGAGGACACCTAAATATTCATGTTATCCGTTTATTGAGTAGTACTATACCATGATGTATATTCTAATATTGTTGATGAAATTTAAATATAAAACGTGTCAGTTATTAGCAATGAAGTTTTTCTGACCAGCTTTTTTAGCATAAAACTTGAAAACGTATAGACGCAGAACATGTTTTTAAGATATTTATTTGTTAGTCTCGATCACCCCGGTGTACTTTCTCAATTTCGGGTGGTCAAGCAAACTACTTGGTCCAAGGATGCGTAGTTATGGTAACGTTATCCCTGCCTGGAGATGTTTTGGGTTTAACTACGACTTCCAACAAAGTAGGGTCCATAAATGGGATGCGTTATCTAAAAAGGAATGTGTACGACTAAAATTGCATTAACCCTTTTATTCTAACCTAAGATCTACCCAATGCACATAACACTAAGTCAGCTTGATAGCGGTTTCTGCTTTCAGCTACTGTAACAAAATTAACTAAAGCAAATCATAAATTCTCTGACAATTCTAACTAACACAGTAGGCCCTAAACCCGGCTTTGCCGGGGTAAACTAAAAGAAATATTAAACTTACCTAGGACCGCATATTTGAACGGAATTGAAGTTTACTTTTTATGTGTAACTCCGTGCATTATGTGTGAGCTATTGATCCGCGGGCCTGGAACCAGACTTGCATCCGTATACAGACCAACATTAATACAGTTCTTCTTTATATATTTAAAGATTTATGCTCCAACATGAAGACTTCATGCCAGCCT
>JAQGBX010005408.1:0-13720 GCA_034698745.1 Megaphyllum sjaelandicum
TTTTCGTGTACAGATTTGCAAAATGTTCCATGCATGTTTTAAAGAGTAAAAATTTGCAAAATATTCCACGTTTTCCGATTAAAAATTTGCAAATTGTCCACCTTTTCCGTGTAAAAATATGCAAAAGTTTCCACGTTTTTCGAGTACAAATTTGCTAAATATTCCACATTTTCTGTGAGCAAATTTGCTAACTTTTCCGCGTTTTCCGAATACAAATTTGCAAATTTTCTTCCACATTTTCCGTGTAAAAATATGCAAACTTTTCCACGTTTTCTGATGACAAATTTGCAATAATGTTCCGTGCATGTTTTAAAGAGTAAAAATTTGCAAAATATTCCACGTTTTCCGTGATGAAATTTGCAAACTTTTCCAGGTTTTCGATTACAAATTTGCAAATTTTCATAGGAAAAAAAAAGTGCAAAATTTGCCAATTTTTCCGAGAGCACACATTTTCAACATATACCGAATACAAAATTGTCACATTTAAAAAAAGAAAATTCATGCAGTTTTTTAAATTTTTTAAAAAATTTCTATGTTAATTTTCAAAAATTGTCGTTAGTAAATTTAAAAAAAATATTTACTAGTGTTAAATTTTCAAAATAGGTCAATTTTTCACGTTGTCATTTGGTTAGGAAATTTTTTTTTCAAAAACCTGGAAAAGTCAGGGAAGTCAGTCATCGGAGTTGTCCAGTGAGAGAAAAGCGTTAAATTTTTGGGTCATTTAACTCAGTGAAATGTTTTCGAAGATTTAGGCCCAAAAATTAAGTATTTTCCATGGTTTTGTTCTTTATGTAAAATAATGCGAGGAAATAACTATATGTATGATTTGAAATTTGGGCAATGTCAAACTTACCACACTTAAAAATTTTAAATTTTTGTGTTTTAGAATTTATGAATTCCCTGTTTTTCTCTTAAATTAAGCG
The DNA here is from genome assembly GCA_034698745.1 of Megaphyllum sjaelandicum. Lineage (NCBI taxonomy): Eukaryota > Metazoa > Arthropoda > Diplopoda > Julida > Julidae > Megaphyllum > Megaphyllum sjaelandicum. The sequence goes on from JAQGBX010005408.1 coordinate 924, forward strand.
CAGTAGTGAAGATTGAGAAGATTTAAAAAAGATTCACGAACCTGTAGGAATCCAACATACAGTGAAACCTGTTAAGAGTGACCACCAACAAAAAAATGCTATGTTGGTCAATGTACGCAAGTGGTCACTATACAAAGAATGCCTGAATTTAATTTAACTATATGAACATGTACAATATATTTGTACATGTAGACTGTAAAAACATGTAGTAAAAAACCACAAAACCAAAAAAGTACGGAATCTTCATGTACAAGGGTTAAAGCAAGATGTAACGTGACTCATCCGTTATCTGGTCACTTTATAAGGTACATTGGCAATGTAAAAATTGCACAAAAGACAACACACACTGGTCACTGTACACGATAGACAGACAGGCGGTTATTGGTCACTATACGGAGAATTTTTATGCAGGAAATGTATTCTAGAAAAGACAATACACTAAAAAGTGGTCAACATAAACAGGTGGTCACCATTCAAAGGTAGTCACTTTTCCAGGTTTCACTGTATACATTTATACAAAACTCTGGAGTCAAAAAATGTACAAAGTACGATTCACTTGAAAAACACGTTTTTCCAACGTCTCAGTTTTGATCCAATAATAATAATAATAATAATAATAAAGTGTATATACATATCAGCTGCGCAAATTGCGTTTGCAGCTAGGCGTGTAAACGTGGATTTTCCCCAATTTTTTCACCTGTTTAAATTTTGAAACTCTGAAATTTTTCCAAAATGTCAATTGGCTCAGATGCGCTTTCTTGAGTGCACCCTCCTGCATTGCCTTTTACGAAAACAAGAAATAAAAAGCTAGCTTTTAGGCCTAAGCTCACTACAAATATGTATTTTTTGACAAATGTCGTTTAATGCAAACAAAGGATAAACCGAAACGTCCAATGAAATTGGTGAATTTCAAGAGGGAGTGGGAGTAAGGGTCAAGGGTCATCCGTGTTTGTCTCGATTTCGACGAATGACGTCAATTGCATATGAGCTGTATACCAATTTTAGAAGATGAAATTATTTACGAAAATCGGTTCCGGGTTATAACCTGCATCGAAATGGATTACAGCTTTTTTTGAAATGCATGATTTTGATTAAAACGTTTGTTGAAATGCATTATTCTAATTAAAACTTTTGTTGAAATGCATTATTCTGATTAAAATGTTTCTTGAAATGCATTATTCTGATTAAAACTTTTTTAAATGCATTATTTTGATTAAAACGTTTGTTAAAATGCATTAATCTGATTAAAACGTTTGTTGAAATGCATTAATCTGATTAAAACGTTTGTTGAAATGCATTATTCTAATTAAAACTTTTGTTGAAATGCATAATTCTGATTAAAACGTTTGTTGAAATGCAATATGCTGATTAAAACGTTTGTTAAAATACATTATTCTAATTAAAATATTTATTGAATTTCCGTATTCTGATCAAACGTTTTTATAATCCATTTTTCCGATTAAAACATGTGTTAAAATTCATTTTTTTCTGATTAAATCGTTTGCTGAAATGCATTTTTTGAAAGGGTTTTAAGCTATTGGCCCCTAAATTAGAGCTTCAGAGTTGGATTACTTTTTTGCATACAGTAAAACCTGGAAAAGTGACCACCTTTGAATGATGACCACCTGTTTATGTAGACCACTATTTACTGTATAGTTTTTTCTAGTGTTCATTTCCTTCATAAAATTTTTCTGTGTAGTGACCAGTGACCAGTGTGCGTTGTCTTTTTTGCAATTTTTACATTGCCAATGTACCTTATAAAGTGACCAGATAACGGACGAGTCACGTTACATCTTGCTTTAACCCTTGGACATGATGGTTCCGTACTTTTTTGGCTTTGTGGTTTTTACTATATTTATATATACGTGTATTACAGTCTACATGTATAAGTGCAGTGTACATGTTCATTACCTGTATTTCAATTTAATTCAGGCATTCTTTGCATAGTGACCACCTGTGTACACTGACCAACATAGCATTTTTTGTGCTGGTCACTTTTAACAGGTTTTACTGTAGTTAATTTTATATTTACCATTAGGGACCTCATCGGAAATGAATTTTAAAATTTATCCGCTTTTCATATCCTGGACAACTCGAGAATGAATGCGAAACTGCGTATGACGTCACCTAATATTCATTCTCTCGATTGATAACATTTAAAAAAAAAAAAAAACGGGCTTGACGTCACTATACAATTTGTGATGTATTGACAGTGTTAACTCAAAGTCAATAAAAGTTTTTCCTCCTTAACGGGAAATGTCCCGTTAAAGCGATATGGGTATCTCCAGACGTTGAAAACCTGGAAAAGTCAGGGAAATTCAACGTATTAATGTTGTCACGATCCAAAATTATTACTGGTTCGTGGCTATAGCTTAGCTTATATTTGAACAAATTTGCGCAACAGTTTCCGAGGACAAATTTGCTAATTTTTTAGCAGTTTCTAAGGAAACTGATGTGCAAAAATTTTCAAGGTTTTTACGGAAATATTTGCAAAATTTTAATAGTTTCTGCATGAGAATAAGTTTTCCAAAATGTTCACAATTTTCGAGTATAGATTTGTAACATTTTCAGCAGGTTTAGAGGAATTTTTTGCAAAATTCTCAACTTTTCAGAGTAAACTTTGCACGACTTTCAACATTTTTCGAATACAAATTTGTAAAATTGTCAGAAAATTTACATTAGTAAATGTACGTTTGTAGAAAAATATTGAAGGTTGTCGTGGATAACGTTATCATACGTCGATTTTGTCGTTGGTCAGGGAAATTTCTTTTAAAAACCTGGAAAAGTCAAAGAAGTTGAAAATGAAATTTCTGGGGGAACCATGTGAACCCTAAATGTGCACTTAGGTGATAAAATTGCAACAATTCATTATCATTTTCATAATAATATATTTCATTTCATCTTTAAAACATCTTCAAAAATTTCTGGTTTAATGTATTTTTTTTTTTAAATTTTAAGATAAAATAAAAAAATATCAAAACATTAAATGTAAAATAACACATGTTGCCATGTTTTATTTACAGTAAAACCTGTTAAGAGAGACCACCAAAAAAAATGCTATGTTGGTCACTGTACAGAGGTGGTCACTATACAAAGAATGCATGAATTAAAAAAATGAACGCGTACACTGTACTTATACATGTAGACTGTAATATACGTATAGTAAAAAACCACAAAACCAAAAAAAATTACAGAATCATCATGTCCATGGGTTTAAGCAAGATGTAACGTGACTCATATCCTTTATCTGGTCACTTTTTAAGGTACATTGGCAATGTAAAAATTGCAAAAAAGACAACATACCCTGGTCAATGTACACAATAGACAGGTGGTCGCTGGTCATACAGAGAATTTTTATGCAGGAAATGTATACTATAGAAAAAACAATATGCACTAAAAAGTGGTCAACATAAACAGGTGGTCACTTTTCAAAGATCTACAGTAAAACCTGTTTAGAGTGACCACCAAAAAAGTGCTATGTTGGTCACTGTGCACAGGTGGTCAATATACAAAAAATGCCTGAATTAAATTAAAATAATGAACATGTTCACTGTACTTATACATGTAGTCTGTAATAAATGTAGTAAAAAACCACAAAACCAAAAAAGTACAGAATCATCATGTACATGGGTTTAAGCAAGATGTAACGTGACTAATCCGTTATTTGGTCACTTTTTAAGGTACATTGGCAATGTAAAAATTGCAAAAAAGACAACATACCCTGCATGGTCAATGTACACAATAGACAGGTGGTCACTGGATACTATACGGAGAATTTTGGTGAAGGAAATGTATTCAATAGAAAAAGCAATACACTAAAAAGTGGTCAACATAAACAGGTGGTCACTTTTCCAGGTTTTACTTTATACTTATCACGTAAACTCGTCACCGTGTTTTTCTGAACACCCCGGTAACTAAATATTGTATACGAACAATTTGATCGGAATCTTAAAGCTTTATTACGAATATGACTAATATTCGGGAAATTGTTTATCATCAACTTCATAACGCTGGTTTCATAAATCCCTTATCAAAGAAAATAAATTTCATTTCCCAGGTAACGCATTTACGAGGCGTCACGTGATTCATAAACGTATTAACGACAGGAAAATAACTTAGAGTTTGGGTATCTGTTTGCATTAGACTTTATAGGTGATTTTTTTGTTAAAAATGATTTTGAGTTGCATTCGCACAATAAAATGTATTTTAGAAAAGAAATGCAAAACAGCGTTAACTTTTAAACTTTCTAAAAAACAGTTTGACACGCAACAAAAAGGCCATTTTTGAATGGCCCCTAAGTGAATTAAGAGCCATTCAAAAAGGACGTCTTCAAAATTTTCCCAAAATTGAACTCTCCCTATATTCCCCCTGTTCGCAAATTGTGTCCGGCCAATCAGGATTCGGACAGTATACTCTCCCTCATTCGGACGTCTGAAACTTAAAAAAAAATTGTATTCGGAAAATTTTGAAAGTTTTGCAAATTTGTACTCGGAAAACGTATAAATTTTCTTCTCTGAAAACCAGGTTGAGAATTTTTACAATTTGTCCGCAGAATCTGTTGGAAATTTTGCGAATTTTTCTCGGAAATTAACTGTTAGAAATCTTACAAATCTGTACTCGGAAACAGTTGAAGATGTTGAAGATTAGTATACTTGAAGAAAACGTGGAAAATGTTGCACATTTGCCCTCAGGTAAACGTGGAAATTTTAGCAAATTTGCGAAAAAAAAGTGGAAATTTTTTAAAGATTTCCTTCCCTCGGAAAATAGGGTGAAAATTTTGCGATTTTATGTTCGGGAAAAAATTTAAATTTTGCAAATTTGTACTGGTCGGAAAACGAAAATTTTGTATATACTCTGAAAAGTTTGAGGATTTGGCCAATTTGTCCTTAGAATCTGTTGGAAAATTTGCAAATTTCTTCTCGGAAACTGTTGAAAATCTTACAAATCTGTATACTCGGAAACAGTTGAAAATGTTGAAGATTAGCATACTTGAAGAAAACGTGAAAAATGTTGCACATTTTGCCCACGGGTAAACGTGGAAATTTTTGCAAATTTGTCCTCACAAAAAAGTGGAAATTTGTAAAGATTCCCTTCCTTTCCTCGGAAAATAGGGTGAAAATTTTGCGATTTTATGTTTGCGAGAAAAAATTAAAATTTTGCAAACTTGTACTGCATGGGAAAACGTAAATTTTGTTATCTGGAAAGGTTGAGAATTTTTCCAATTTTGTCCTCAGAATCTGTGGGAAATTTGGTAAATTTCTCCTCGGAATCTGTTGAAAATCTTACAAATATGTACTCGAAAACAGTTGAAAATGTTGAAGATTAGTATACTTGAAGAAAACGTGGAAAATGTTGCACATTTGCCCTCGGGTAAACGTGGACATTTTTGCAAATTTGTCCTCACAAAAAAGTGGAAATTTTTTAAAGATTCTTTTCCCTCGGAAAAGGGAAGGGAGTATATACTTTTTGGAGTATACTTTTCACTCTGAAGTATACTTTTCAGAGTATATACTCTGAAAAAATTGAGAATTTTGCCAATTTGTCCTCAGAATCTGAGAGAAATTTGGAAAATTTGTCATCGGAATCTGTTAAAAATTTGTCCTCGAGAAAATCGTGGTAAAATTTGTAAAGATGACCTCGAAAAAAGGTTGAAAATTTCGCAAGTTTGTACCATGGGAAAATTTGAAAGTTTGCGGATGGACCCTGAGTTCTCTAAATTTTACAGGTTTTCCAGGACTGACTTTTTAAATTTATCACACATCACCTACGCGATATTGCGCTCAATTTCCCTTTTATTTCGGATTACACGTTCATTTCAAATGTTCAGACTATTGTTCAGAAAATTGAAACAATTTAAAGTTTTTTGTTGTAAACAACCTATAGCTGTTGTTGCCTCGTCATGAAATTGATGATTTGTGAAGAATATTTGTTCGAGGAAGACACGAATAATCAAATGCGTAAACTCAACATGTCAAAAACCGGGACAATTTTGCGTCAATTTTTAACAGATAATAAACAATAACAACAACAACAACTACTGAAAAAAAATTGGAAAAAACCACATCAATCGTGAACACCAGAGATGGCCATTTGTTAGTCGATTGATCAATCAGGACTAATGATTAATCATTCGTGTACCTGTGCTATAGAGTCATGACTAATCCCCAAAATGTTTTACAGGGTTTCCCCACCCCTGGAAAACCTGGAAAAGTCAGGGAACTTGAAAATGACCTGGAAAAGTCAGGAAAGAATGGTTTATTTTGAAAAAATCAGGGAAATTCAACGCAGTCATGGCGATCCTAAATTAATACTTCTACGGGATAGCTCATGGCATTTTCCGAGTGCAAATATGAAAAATTTCCCATGTTGTATACTAGTACAAATTTGTAAGATTTTGCACGTTTTTCGAGTACAAATTAGCAAAATTGTCCACGTTTTCTGTGTACATGTATGAATTTTTCCAAATTCTCTAGGTTTACCGAGTAGGCCTACAAATTTTCCACATTTTCCGAGGACAAAAATGCAAAATTTTCCAATTTTTCCGAGCACAAATTTTCAACATTTTAACATTTTTTTTAATGTTACTGCAATTTTTTTTTAAAAAATTCTATGTTACTTTTCAAAATTGTCGTTAGTAAACTAAAAAAAAAACCACAATTTTTTAGGGTCAATTTTGGAAAATACGGCAATATTTCGCATTGTCATATCGCTCAGGGAAATTTTTTTAACACCTGGAAAAGTCAGGGAAGTTTAAAATGAAATTGCTGGGGGAACCCTATTGCAAAATTTTGAACCTTTCCAAATACAAATGTGTAAAATTTTGAATAAAGTTTCACGCTAATATTGTAAAATTACCACGCATAGAGTTTGCAAATCGTGGATGGCAATGCCATATGTCAATCTTCACGATGTTCAGGGAAATTTTGTAAAAAAAAACTTGAAAAGTCAGGGAAGTTGAATATATGTAGCTTTCAGGGGAACTCTGTATGCCATAATTTGCATTTTCAGTGGCTAATGTATTCGAGGAAAATTTTGTTCCAAAACAGTGTTCTTCCAGACATGGAAAACCTGGAAAAGTCAAGGAACTTGAAAATGATCTAAAAAGTCAGGAAAATTCAATGCAGTCATGGCGATCCAAAATTAATACTTCTACAAGGTTAGCTCAGGACCCATTTTCCAAGTACAAATTTACACAATTTTTCCCTTTTTTTGAGTACAAATTTGCAAAATATTCCACATTTTCCGAGGACAAAATTGCAAAATGTTCCACTTTTTTTTCGAGCGCAAATTTTTAAAATTTTTCGAATACAAAATTATATCCTATTTTAAAAAAATTTATTGCAATTTTTTTACATTTTTTAAAAAAATTAAAAAAATTGTCGTTAGTAAATTTAAAAAAAAATATTTTCCATGGTAGTGTCAATTTTTCACGTTGTCATTGGTCAGGGAATTTTTTTTTTTAATCTGGACAAGTCAGGGAAGTTTAAAATCAAATTTCTGGCTGAATCCTGTTGCAAAACTTTCAACATTTTCGAATACAAAATATATAGCAATGCCATATGTCAATTTTGAAGTTGTTCAGGGAAATTTTGTAAAAAAACGAAAACCTGGAAAAGTCTGGGAAGTTGAATATATGTAATTTCTGGTCAAGAAAAATTTTGTTTTAAAAAGTGGAAAAGTCATGGAAGTTAAAAATGAAATTTCTGGCATGGAACCCTGTAAAAAGAGGACAAGTCAGGGAAGTTTTAAATCAAATTTCTGGCTGAACCCTGTTGCAAAACTTTCAACATTTCCGAATACAAAATAGCCTATATAGCAACGCCATATGTCAATTTTGAAGTTGTTCAGGAAAATTTTGTAAAAAAAACCCTGGAAAAGTCTGGGAAGTTGAATATATGTAACTTCTGGGGCCAAGGTGCATAGTCAAGGAAAATTTTGTTTTAAAAAGTGGAAAAATTATGGTAGTTAAAAATGAAATTTCTGGCATGGAACCCTGTAAAAAGTGGACAAGTCAGGGAAGTTTAAAATCAAATTTCTGGCTGAACCCTGTTGCAAAACTTTCAACATTTTAAAATACAAAATATATAGCAATGCCATATGTCAATTTTGAAGTTGTTCAGGGAAATTTTGTTAAAAGAAAACCTGGAAAAGTCTGGGAAGTTGAATATATGTAACTTCTTGGAGCCAAGGTGCATGGTCAAGGAAAATTTTGTTTTAAAAAGTGGAAAAGCCAGGGAAGTTAAAAATGAAACTTCTGGCATGGAACCCTGTAAAAAGTGGACAAGTCAGGGAAGTTTAAAATCAAATTTCTGGCTGAACCCTATTGCAAAACTTTCAACATTTCCGATTTTGTAAAAAAAAAAAGAAAATCTGGAAAAGTCTGGGAAGTTGAATAAATGTAACTTCTGGGGGCCAAGGTGCATAGTCAAGGAAAATTTTGTTTTAAAAAGTGGAAAAGTCAGGGAACTCTTGTCAGGGAAAGTCATGTCCATAGAGGAGCCCTCAATCCTTCATTGCTTCTTACCTGCAAGCATATGGCAAGCAATGCTTGGGCATGGCATCATCAGGAGGAAGTATACCATTCTGGAACTGAAGAAGCAGAAAACGCCATCGTCACGTAGTCTCCAAGATGTCGTTAAATTTCCCCAAAATTTTCAGCAGTTTTTTTTTCTTGTTTTCTGTTATAGGTATATAAAAATTCGGAGGAATGATGAATATAGAGAAGGAAAAAAATCGAGATTAGGGTTATCTTATCAAGGGTCCAAACTCCTGAAGCAAAACCAACATTTACCTGTGGACGAGGATGAGGGGGGGGGGAAGAGGGAGGCGTGGCCGAATCTCCCGAGAAACCCCGTCTCGCTATTGGCGGAAACGGAAGCCGCGAAACCAACCGGGGAACGAGGTTGAGGCCGCCGGAAGTCCACCATGGCGGCCGGGATTTCGTTTCGCACCTGAGCCTGGCCATCGAGAAACAGGATCGAATAGGTAACAAAAAACTGCACAATGAGCTTAAGCCGGGCACCGAGCCGCACCTCGACTCAACCGTCCATAAAGTCGAAATCGCCATTTTTTCAACCCAGCTATTTGGACAAGATTGAGGAAAGGTAAAAATTTTTGAAAATTTTGACAATTTGCTGCTGCTGCTGAATTTTCACATTCAGCATGGACTCGTCACCAGGTCCATGAACGTCCTGTCGCTGGCGGGACTGAGGAAGTTCTCTTCAGGATTATGCGCCTGTAGAGAGAGGGATCAATCTAATCTGGGGAAAGATAGTATGCCGGTTTTATCGCCAAATCCAATCCCATTAATCTCCTAATCTATAATATAAGGGCCTCCCCTCATCATATTCTCCAGGTCTCTGGAAGTGAGAAAATTTGAGACAATTTGAATTTCGGAAGAGAGAAGTTTGAGTTTTTTCCCAAAAAAAAAAAGGTTTTTTTTTTATTTTTTTGGGGTTGAATCAAAGATGGCTGCCTGGGTGCCACGTACTTGTATATAATAACGCCTTTTTTCGAGATTGGTTTTTGAACTGGGTTTGATCGACGCTGATTCGTCATTGGTTAGTCTTTATAGTCGTTGTTTTTCATCCATTTTATATATACGCGTTGGGGGAAAGGTTGATTATTTCGGGTAATTTTTAAATTTTGATTTGAAGAAGGCTTCCCCCATTTGATCAATTTGAAAAAAATAATGAACCAAAAATGTGTGAGTTACTGCAAGGTTGTTTTGTTGGTCGTTTTCTTTTCAATTAATGTCTATACTTGCGCTTTTTTACGAAAATGTATACAGGAACGTTTCCCCATGCATAAGAAAAATTCAGGGTTGCCAGTTTCTGCAAAGTCAGAAAAAGTCAGGCAAGAAAAATAATGTCAGGAAAAGTCAGGAAAAATAGCCTTTTTGCTAGAAAAGTCAGGAAAATTAGCAATTTGGTCAAGAAAAAAATAAGGCTCTATACTATTGACAATATAAAGTCTTGAAACTGAAAAAAAGAGGTCTCAGTTGGAAGAAGCATCTATTGATGAACAAATTCAACATTTGTACAAGAAACGGAAATTGTGCTATAGCCTTTGTACATCTTTTAAAAATAGTTAAAATTTTGTCAATTTATTGAAATATGGTCAGGAAAAATGTTTTTAGAAGTCTGGAAAAGTCAGAAAAAATTGCCATAATGCACGTCAGGCAAAGTCAGGCAAGACCAATCTATAAAAAAACTGGCAACCCTGCAAAAAGTAGGGACATATTGACCTCATTTATTGGTAATTTTTTGGTCATAATTGACGTCTTTATGACGTCCAAAACTGACGTTATTTATTGGTCATCTTGCTATTACAGTACGTAGATGGTCCAGGACATTTTTTTAAAACCTGGTAAATTCAGGGAAGGATAGCGCTGTATTGTTTCAGATATTTGATCATCCATGTACATTGTAGATGGTTTGAGTAAAAACGTATGGGAATGAAAGTCGAAGCGAATCTATAGGCGCCATTGTGCGGGATGTAGTCCGTTGCCCCGAATTCAACATAGATGGCGTTGTGATCGTGAAATGGACCGCGAGCCCTGCAGTACATGTAGTTGATGCGCGGGTGTCTATTTTTGAGTCGGGCTGCCAGAGATCGACCTCATTTCCGCTTTTTCAACTCTCGGAAGGCCCCATTTTTTGTAAAATGGTCGTTTATCATTGGTCTTTTCCGTTGTTTTTTTTTTTATAAAAGTGGCTCTCGGAAAATGACATTCGCCTTACACCGTTGGTGGCGCTTCGGCTAAGAATAAGTTTTTTGGGGGTTTTGTTTTCCGGTCGCTTCTTCTTCCTCCTCCTCATCCTCATCCTCCTCCTCCGCGCATCTCTTCCTCTTCTGGCATTTGTGACGTTACCGGACCCGAACCTGCTGTTGTTTTGGACGATTCGGGTGTCGGATGTCACGTGGCGCCGCCTACATCACTCGACCTTTGACTTTTGAGGCGCGTGTCCACCGGATGGCGCTGATGTATTCTAGGAGTACACGTATGCTGAGCCAACATTGCAATGAAAAACATGGACAGTTGTGGCCACAGATGGCGCTGATGTATTCGAGGAGTACACGTATGCGGAGCCAACATTGAAATGAACAACTTGGATAGTTGTGGCCACAGATGGCGCTGATGTATTTGAGGAGTACACGTATGCGGAGCCAACATTGAAATGAAAAACTTGGATAGTTGTTGCCTCAGATGGCGCTGATGTATTTGAGGAGTACACGTATGCTGAACCAACATTGAAATGAAAAACATGGACAGTTGTGGCCACAGATGGCGCTGATGTATTCGAGGAGTACACGTATTCGGAGCCAACATTGAAATGAAAAACATGGACAGTTGTGGCCACAGATGGCTCTGATGTATTCGATAAGTACACGTATGCGGAGCCAACATTGAAATATAAACTTGGATAGTTGTTGCCACAGATGGCGCTGGTGTATTTGAGAAGTACACCTATGCTGAGCCAACAGTGAAATGAAAAACATGGACAGTTGTGGCCACAGATGGCGCTGATCCATTCGATGAGCCAAAATTTGAATGCAAAATGTCGACAGTTTTGACGATAGATGGCGCTGAACTGCTTGAGTAAATTTGGTGAATAATGATTGGAAGCTAAAGTGAACCGTTTGGACTGTCGTGGTCACAGATGGCGCTGCATGAACCACCGCAGTAAAACTCGGTGAATGATAAGAGGAAAGTTTGGTGAAGAATTTTGTGCTGTGGCCACAGATGGCGCTGATATACTTAGATGAACACGTGATAGATAATGAGTAGTAACTAATGAACAATTTTGACCTTTGTGGCCACAGATGGCGCTGGAACCGTATAGATGGTAGGGTTCCCCCAGACCTGGAAAACCTAGAAAAGTCAGGGAAGAATGGTTTATTTTGAAAAAAGTCAGTGAAATTCAACGGAGTCATGGAGATCCAAAAGTAATATTTCCATACAAGGTTAAAGCTCAGGGCCCATTTTCCGAGTAGAAATTTGCAAAAGTTTTCCACATTTTCTGAGGACAGATTTGAAAAATCTTTTTCATATTTTCCGAGTACGAATTTGCATAATTTTCCACGTTTTCTGAGTACAAAATTGGCAGAATTTTCCACGTTTTCCGAGGACAAACTAACAAAATTGTCCACGTTTTCAGCGTACAAATTTTCAAAATTCTCTAGGTTTTCCGAGTACCAATTTTCCACATTTTCCGAGAACGAAATTGCAAAATTTCCCCATTTTTCCGAGCACAAGTTTTCAACATTTTCCGAATATAAAATTTTCCCATTTTAAAAGAATTTTCACGCAATTGTTTGAAGTTTTTTTTTTTAAAAAAAAAGAAATTTTGTTATAGAATTTAATTTGAAAAACTTGAAAAAATTGCATGAAAATCTAAAAATTGTCGTCTGTCAATTTAAAAAAAAAATCCAGTGTCAATTTTGGAAAATGTCAATTTTTCACGTTATCATTTGTCAGGGGAATTTTTTTTAAAAACCTGGAAATTAAGTCAGTGAAGTTAAAAATGAAATTTCTGGGGGATAACCCCGAAAGAACTCGAGGAATAATGAGCGAAAAACGTAGTGATTTAAAGAGTTGTGGCCATGGATGGCGCTGAAGCTCTCGATGAATGCTTACATTTTCCCCTACATATGATAATACAGTAGAACTCGTCTAAAATCAACCCGTGTAAAATCAAATCCTCTCTAAAATCAAACAATATGCTGGTCCCGCCATAGGGACCCATGTATAAAATCAAAAAACCTCCATAAAGTGTAATTGCAAAAATTTTTAC
>JAQGBX010005409.1:0-13718 GCA_034698745.1 Megaphyllum sjaelandicum
CAGAGTCGCCCCAGCGTCGCCCGGACCAGAGAGCCACAGCCCCAGGAGTGTCGCTGCTGCCCATCCTTGTTGGGAAATATTCTTTGCGCGTACCCCGCGCAACCTTTTCGTTTGAACCGTCCGTGCAAGAAAGCACGTGTGTACATGATGAGCAAATAAATGTGTTTCATCCCCGTACCCTGTCTTACAGACTTGAGTCTTCAACGATGACAAGTAAAGTTTCGTCGAAGTCTAGATGAATGGTATGCCCAACTTGTATCTAATATATAAAATAGAAAACGTGTGGTCGTGTGGTGGTGTGGGTGGACATTCAAAATGGTCGTGCGTGTGGTTTAGGGGCCATTCAAAAAGGACGTCCGTGTGGTTTAGGGGTCATTTAAAAAAGGACATTTGTGTGTGGTTTTAGGGGTCAATCAAAAAGGACGTGCGTTTGGTTTAGGGGTCATTTAAAAAGGACGTGCGTTTGGTTTATTGGTCATTCAAAAAGGAGGTGTGTATGACTTAAGGTCATTCAAAAATCACGTTTGTGAGACTTTAGGGGTCATGCAAAAAGGACGTTTGTTTGACTTAAGGAGCCATTCAAAAAGGACGTTTGTGTGACTTAATAGTAATTCAAAAAGAACGCCATTACCTAGGTCAATGTTTATGATTTCTTTAATTTTCCACGGGCAACGCCGGGATTTTGACGTCATGTTTGTCATTATTTTTTTAAAAAATTAATTTAGTCAAAATTATTTATTTAGTCCCGGGGGAGAGGACTGATATAGTGACTTAGAAGAGATGATACCGGGGGAGGAAGTATAGCCCGGGCAAAGCCGGGCCTTTCCGCTAGTAAATAAATAAAAACCTTGAGTAAACAACTTACTTTTACAATAGTTTAATCAAGGTCCTGATATCTGTTTAATAGTGTTCAAAAAGTGACTCATAACCTGGGACATCAGGGGAAAAAGGGCGCATAGGAATGAATTATGCCAATTTGTGCAAAAAGTCAGATGAAAAAGTTATGACGCTCGACATGCGAAAAACCAAGCTGAAAACTAAACAGAATGGAGCGATTCTTTCAGAACATATCTCTACAACGAAAATTTTTTTAGGGAAAATATGTTTAACTTCAACCCTATGCGCCCTATTCCCCTTTGACCGAGGACCCTGATTTCAATAAAAAATTTCGCACCCAAGACCGCAACGAAAAATTCATCATTACCAACTTTTGCGAAACATTTCTTGAAGAAAAATCCTTCTATACTGGTGCCCTGCAATATTTTTTGTACTAATTATTTACTACATTTTTAATCTAATCAAAAGGGCTGTAATATTTTAACACTAGATGTACAATAGGCCTAGGCCTACTCTATTTTTTCTATTCTTTACCCTACAGTCAGTACTACGTAGGCTACTGTGTTTCCCCAAAAATACGACTGGATCTTATTATATCAATTTTTACTCCAAAAAACAGATTGGGGCTTATTTTCAGGGGATGTCTTATTTTTCCATGAACAGCAACCTATATTTATTCTTAATTTGCCACGGAAGTCCTACACGATTCTTTCTTGTAGGCCTACTCCATGGAATACCTTTTTCTTTTTGCACTCGTCTTGATCGACCCCAACATCACAATTACGTTATATTTTAATTTCCGCATTTGGGACCCAAACGAGGAGGATAGCATCCGAGCTGGTACAAGGGGGAAGAGAAAACAATGTCTAAATAGCTGAAGTTGACCACACTTGCATCAAAAGTATTGTGATTTCCTAACGATATCAATAAGCAAAAGAAAATGTTTGCTGGTGTTTGTGATTTTTTAAATCTCAAACGTATAAAAGTGAATGTAAATTGCACGTTTAGGAACTTTCTAATCTACGAACTTTTTGGGTCCTTACAAGTTTGTGCATATTTTGAGAACAAGAATGGAGACTTGAAGAACGCGAACGCTCTTTAAGATCAATTTTGTAACAAAATACGTAATTGTTAAAAAGATAGTTTCAGACTACATGTAGGCTACTTAACTTTAACTGTTGTACAAAAATGAAGGAGACGAATTTTTAAGTCTGAGATGAAACGTGGATGACATGAATCTATATTTAGGGAATAAACAAGTGAGCAAGTATTATTTTTAATTAAAAACTTTCTTTCAACATTTGCAGCAGTACGAGTAGGCCCCCTACAGATTTAGCCCCTCGATGGTTTAATTATCATCATCATCATCATCAACCATGGGCGCTACGTCCCTCAGTGTCATGTTAAGATGATTACCAATATAAAGAACGTAAATAGCTTCTCGAGCGTTTCTTTCTTACACTCAATGAAGCAAAATATACAGGCCTACATTGAAAGCTGCTCAATTCGATCACGTTGGTGCCAGTGATTGTGACCGAAATAAGCGGCTAACCGAAATAGAAGATTAGCGTCCAAACAAGTTAGACTGACCTTACCAAAATAATTCGCTCCATGTTTCATAAATACATATTTAATTATAAAAAAAGTAAGTTTAAGTAGTGTGCTGCCTGTTTGCTGCAATGGCTGAATTTTTATTTTCTAAAATACGTAGAAAATATCCATAAACAAAGGAAAATTCAATTTATTTGACCATGCCAGGGTTAATCATGTTGCGGACTCTCACCTACCACATGGCACTTTATGTGCTGTCTGTAGGGAATTGAATTAAATGCATGCCTGCGCGTTGTCCAAAATGTGTCCGTGCTTGTATGAGAGCAACTTTTCGCACGTTTGCGTTATATAGGCATGTGGAAAATATGATCGACTTATGCGATGCGACGAACGGATTAAGCGACTTTTTCATTCGGAAGGTTTGATTGAATTATCAGGCTTTCACTGTACATCCCCATAAAATATTTTCCGATATGTATAAAATATTCTATCTAAAATTTCCTACTTAAAAGTAAACTAAAGTTAGCAATTGTTTAAATATGATACCAAAATATTAAACGAGGAGAAAATTTACAAAAAGGTGGAAAAAGCTATTTTTTCATAAAAAATACCATTTCGAAAATCGAAATGAAACGTTTTCAAAATACGTCGCTATCGGAAGTAGCACAGTTTCGTAACCGGAAGTCTCATGTGGATCCCCCACAAGAGGGATCTTTAACGTGCAGAGATCAAACGGGATCTACACGGGACCTCGGTTAAAACTCATCTGAAAGAGCCGCCACTTAAAGAATTTTGCACATCCTCAAAATTCTCCTCGACCTCGACCGGGGAGCGAACCCCGCTAGTTATGATCGAGAGGCAAGCGCGTAACCCACTCGACCATCGGCGCCGGCGGATCACTGAGTAAAAGTAAAAAGGGTTGGGTTATGATATGGAGCTGGGCGTTTCTAACCAAACCTTGAATTAAAAACAACATGAAAAACAGCCAATATACAAATGTATATGATATAATATCATAAAAAAAATTACCGAAAACAGCGAAAAATCGATATGAAAAACCAGGAAGAAACTGAATAAGCAAAAAAAAAAAATAACGCATTTAGGCCTATGTGTCTTCCTGACCGGTTTCAAAGTTAACCATGATTTTGTAAAATTATTTGGAAATCAGGCTTACCTCGTGTCTCTAATTCTCTTAAAACGATTATTTCCACAATTTTCAACAATATCGACGGCAAAATGCGATAAAATCGTGCGACGAAACACGCGACGACGACGCTCACACTTTGCTCACACACAAAAGCTATAAACAAAATTTTGTGGTGGGGCATCAGTGGCGGCATCCAGTGGCGAATTAACACAACTTTTCGCTTTTGTAACACGCAGAGTGGCACGTATCCATGAGCTCGCAGCCACAGTTTCCTTCTTCATTCGCCTAGAGGCTAGCGTAGTGAGCTACTTCACTGAACAAGTTCATCGTTCACTCATTGAGTACTATACAGTCCTCATTTTATTGAATTAAACTTTTAAAATTTATGAATCTAGAATATTAAATCTTCGATTTATATACTATATCTTTACTGTTAGTATTAGATTTTAATGACAACACTAAATCTTCAATTCCAGTGTTAAATTGTTCCTTTCAATGTTAAATCTTTAATTTATATACTAAATCTTATATTTCAATGCTAAATATTCTATTTCAGAACTATATCTTTAATTTCAATTATAAATCATTTATTTCAGTATTAAAACTTCAATTTTGTTGCAAAAATTTGTTACAAAAATTGTTTTTTTTTAATATGATAAAATATAGCACATTCAATATAAATCTATAAATCTATAAAATCTATTCTATATAAATCTACTGTAAATCTAGAAAGACATAATTTACTCTTTCATTTATAGCATTTCATATGATACAGTGTATAAAAAGCACTTTTTCATCCACTTTTATTTTATTCCTTGTTTAATTTTATATTACAGTTAATTGTTACAATTTAGTATCAGATTTTTTGTTGGATCTTTCTGCAATTGCATCCAAGACATCTTTCCGACTTTTCTCAGCTTTCTCGACTTCTTCTGTTATTTCTTCGAGCACCTGGGTATGAAGAAAATTAGTTATATATTAGTAATAGCAAAATATTGTAGCATTTTAATGCATAAAAAATTGCTTTTAGGCAAGGCTTGCATATAGAGAATATATAGATTCTCTAGTTTTTATAACCGTCTCGCCTCTTTTTGAACAATATTTTTATGCCAAAAAAAAACCACTGATTTTTGTCAAAGTTTTCAGGAGGAAAATATTTTCATACTAAATTTTTTGTAAAAAGTTGTGATGAACTTGCCACCTTGCCATCTAAAGGAGAAAAGTTGTATAAAATTAAGTATTCATTGATATTTTAACATGTTTGCAGCTGAAAAAATATGTTTTATATAAGTATTTTAAAGAGAAAAAAAATAATTTTTGGGAAGATTTGTTGAAAGAAATTTGAGAATGTTGTGTTTTTTGTTTGTTTGTTTTTTTAAAAAAAAAGGTGCTGATGCTAAAGGAAAACAAATAATTTCATGCTATAACTATTATTATTAATGACAAATAAATAGAAATTATCTTAATTATTTTCAATAAATGGCCTCAATGAACAAAACTTCTTAAGTAAATGTAATGTCTAAACAATTTACCTTATTTCTAAAAGTTGGATCAGTTATTGAATCAAGATTGATTTGGACGTTGTAAAAAGCGCCCCAAACGGCTGTTTCCAGACATCGAGCTGATACCTGAAGGTCAAACAATTTAATTTTATCAAAAATTATTCGATTTTTTAAATACATTTAAAAATTTCCGATTTTCCAAAAAAGTAATTCTATCTTCTGAATTTTAAATTTAAAAAAACAAATAAGAAATTTACCTAAAATGTTAAACCTTAGGGTATTTTTTATAAACAAATGAAAAAGGTGCAATTTTATCTGATAAATATGAAAATGCTCCCAAATATGGCATTTAAATGAAACAAAAAATTGTATCGCTTTTCGATTAAATTCATCCAAAAACGATAAAAAAAATTAAAAATACTATCCCATTTTTTAAAGTTATACAATTCTTATGAACCAAATTGGTATCAGGTCCCTTCTGGGACATCATAATCCTCGAATACCTCACCCTCGACACCTGAGGCTGGACAAACTTGACCCTTGACAACCCCGACCTTCGACGGATCCGACCCTCGACGATCTGGACATTCTGCAAACCTGGCCTTCGACTAACCTGACGTTCGTAGCCCCAACCGTGAATGTAATTACGGGATAACATTAGTTTCGACTTCGTGAACCTTGAAATGCCGTCATGGTCTCGAATATTTGACCCTATTAGTGTCGAATTTGTGAACCTTGCATGTGTCAAAATGCGAAATAACGAAATGCTGTCATGGTCTTGAATATTTGACCCTTGATACTAATCAAAGGAAACCTGACTTTCGAATTTTCATTATAATAAACAAAGATATTATAGTGCAAGTTTGAAATTCCGAAATTTAATATAAAAGGCGAGATATGGAATAAAAAAAGATCAGTTATAAGGTTACTATTATTCAAGAAAACATTTGTATATTTGCTCAAATTTTACCCATAGGGGCAGAAAATCATTAGAATTGGACAGTTAACTTCTAAGATTTCGACGAAGGCATGAAAATTTTGCTATGAAAATGTGATTCATGAGACATGAGATTCTCATGTCTGAAACGTGGAGTAATGTTTGTTATAATCTGTTTTTCCACTGCCTTTTATATTGCCTATTTAAATGAAAACAATGAATTTCAAATTGCATCATGCATACAGATTCTTTATTTCTTCGTTCACCGCAGTTTCTAGGGTCAGGTTTCGGCAAAGGTGAGGTATGACGAGG
Source organism: Megaphyllum sjaelandicum (assembly GCA_034698745.1). NCBI lineage: Eukaryota > Metazoa > Arthropoda > Diplopoda > Julida > Julidae > Megaphyllum > Megaphyllum sjaelandicum. Next base: position 6,287 of record JAQGBX010005409.1, read on the forward strand.
CTCAAGTATGCCGAGTGCCAGGTATGACCCGGTACAGGGTTGTCGAGTGTTCGAGATGTCAAGGGTCGGAGCCGTCGAAGGTCGGGGCTTTCAAGGGTCATGTTTGTCCAGCCTCAGGTGTCGAGGGTGAGGTATTCCAGGATTATGATGTCCCAAAAGGGACATGGAACCATTATTTCATGTATTAAGGTTCTAAACTCTTTAAGGCTTCATCCAAGCTTACCTGCGAATAAACAACTGCACGGACCCATGCCATGTGTCGCCCTTGTTCACGAAGTTTCTTCACAAAAACCTTACCAGACTGCAATAGTGCTGCCCTAACCACTTTGTATTCTGGCTATTATGAAAAGCAATAAATGCCAATTAGGTCAGGAGTCGTTAGTGAGTGCTCAATAACTCACAATTGAATTTTTATCAATGAAGGCACTTACATTAATCACACAGCGGCATAGCTTAGACTTGGTGAAGCTTAGTGCATCCACATACTCTTGCATGCTATCCCTCAACGCACACATCTGCAAAAAAATAATCGCATTGTAAAAACCTAGATTGCCCTCAGAGCCATTTAGTTATCTAGAAAATTTCAGATTTCAACATTGTTCACTCAGCAGAAAGGTTAAACTACTGAAAGCACTGAAAGTAAGGTAACCAACTAGTTGTACTTTCAAGACCGAATTAAAATAACTTATAAAGTAAATGAAAACCATGGTACATTATGATTAGATTTAGAAATCACCTGGTTGATCAGGGAACATTCAACAAGATATAATTATAAATTACACTATTCAGACTACTCAAATAACTAGAAAAATGATTTATTTAGAAAACATACAAGAAAAGAGATTATCGTCACCTTACTAAGTTGTTTATGTGCAGAAATGTGGTACAGTAGGATTGTCCCATCCAGGATCTCAGCCAATGATTCATTGTCCTGTACCAGTTGTCGTGAGGGTTCTAGCACCGATAATAAAGATACTGCCACAGATGGGGGGATTTGTGAACATGTCGATGATACTGATCCAGGATCACCATTGTCATCTCCAGTTCCACCTAAAAAGGAGCTCTCCCCCGGTTTTGATTCCTTACCAGCAGTGGCGCCACATTCAGCTGCAAATGAAAATAATACTTAGTTAATCCAACTAAATTTGGTTGTGGTACTTTTATGAAAAAAATTGGCAGAAGAAATAATGAACTGGCAACAAATAACATTCATGAGAAATTATTCTCCAATTTAATGAAGTTAAAAGGAGGTTGTACTATCAAATTAATAGGATTGCTTTTTAAATACTTTGATTGAAATAAAAAGATACCTTACTGTCATGTTATTAAAATTGTAAAAAATTACTGAATGTCCATGTCAGATTGAACATCTACTTACTTGGGTACGTCTTTCTTAAGTGAGAAGCTAAGCCTCCAAGTCGCCGAACTTCAAGCTGCCCATTGGTTGGGTTTGGACTTTCTGAATTTCGATGTTCAAAGCAATCTATGCTGCCGTCCACAAAAGCCTTTGCTGGAATGCACGGTATATCATGATTGCTCTCCCAAAGTGCTTCACAGCCATCTCCAGTGGTTTGACTAGGCCTCTTTATTGGACTATGCATTGAGGAAGTGCCAGAGATAGGATTGTTCCAAATTCGCTTCATAGACCGTACCAAGCAGTGAAAGAAGCAGAGGGTAACAGGGAGGGGACAGAGGTTGATGGGAACGTGTCCCTGCAATAGAAATATTGTAGAGTTATTCCAATGCACGTTTTATTTTGTATTTATTATATACCAGAAATTGAAGAAAGTCTGCAGCCTTTAATTATTACCCGGTTGCCAATCATATTCTCCTTTAAGAATTCACGAAATTTGATCCGAAAAATGGCTCGACTTGATGGAATCTGAAATAAATTTTGGATGTCAGTAATTCATTTCTATTTAGGTCCACAAAGATAGATGTACACAAACTAAACTGCATATTATGATTTAATGTCGCTGTCTTACCTTTTGGCTTGGAGAGTCTTCCTTTAGCAATAGTAGTAACAATCGCAACTGTAGTTTTTCTAATTCTAAAAATAATAAAAGATTATCTAGTTAATGTGAAAATCCGGCTATTTTACAGTCGATCAATTTGTTTTTCATAAAATATAATTAACAAAAGCATTTCAAATTGAAAATACAAAATACAAACACTGCACCTTCTATTTTCCTTTTGAATTTGTTTATTTCTGAAAAGTACATCTCCTTGACTTTGGCTGATTTCAACCCTGGCTGGAGTTCCTCATCAGAATCCCAAGATAATTCCTTAAGTGACACAAAAAAGTAACAATTTATTTTGAAACAAAGACTACTTTTTTATTATTAATGTACCCATACTCCACAGAAAGACGTTGGAGTAAACCAAGAAGGTGAAAAACAATTTTTTGCCCAAAACAGAATACAATGTAGATTAAAATAATTTCCAAACATGTTTGAAAAAAACCTGGTTTTTCTATGGTTGGAAACAATTTGGAAACAATATAAATACATCGATAATAGTTGTATAAATTAAAATGTAAGACATTTTCAGGAGGCTACAGCTAATTCGGAGGCTCACACTGTACAGTACTTTGGTTGGTTATGGATTTTTGACATTAGCCTCGTTCTGCGCGGATGCGTAATTTCGGTCATCGGTTTTTCATCCAGTTACAATTTAAATTTATAGTTCTAATTCTAAAGGGTAGCCTCAAAAAGTGTCCCAGAATTATGACACTTCAGTATATTGAAACGCGACTTTTAAATGTAAACATTAAATTTGTTAGTATCCCAAATGCAATAAAGAAGATGCGATTTTGAAATTGAAAAAAACGTGTTGTTTATGGAGCTGTAAAATTTCAAAAGATGACGATTTCCATACAAATTAATGTGTACATGCTTCTGTTTATTCGATTGAAATGTTTTTAAATAAATACATGATGTTATTGAAACAGTTTAGTGCTGCGAAAACATTTTTAAAAAACAAAGCATTTCATGACATCGTGTTCTGAGACCCTGTGGTTTGTGGAGCACAATTTTGTTATTGTTTAAGATAATTAGGTTTTATGAACATTATTAATCTGTGCAATAAAAGAAAATATTTTGACAATTACAGTATAATAAATTTGTAAGAAAATTGTTAATGTGGATGTTGCACAAAATCACTTTCATTCATACAAATGCATGTATGTTGACAAGAACTTTGAAATATTAAATTCATTGACCACTGCTGAAACTGATTTCATCAGCAATAGTTATTAAGAAAAGGTTTGTGAGCTCGCACATCAGACAATCTTTTTTTATAATTTACCCTACAGTCAGTACGTAGTTCCATTAATGATTTGGCAGGGAAGGGGGATCATTATGCAAATTGAGTCAAACTAAGCAGTCTGGTTATGATGGACTCCAACATCACAATGCCGTTATATTTGCCGTATTTGGGACTTTTACCAGGAGGATAGAATGGAAAAAGAAAAAAGGTCATGGCCGATTTATTATAGGAACAAACCCAGCATTCGCTTGGTGAATCACCTACCAAGGGTGTCACGAAGGTGCTTTTCAATTGTGTAACTAGCTTTAGGTCCGCATCTAGCATTTGCATCTAGCATCTAGCATTCATTTTAAAGATAGTCTATTCGACCATATTAATCAAGACAAAAAATTAAATAATTAAAACATATGGCTGCTTTTCTACATTATAGTTTAACAAAGTGAGATTGACATAAGCGTAACAAAACAAAAAGACAGCTAATAAAGTGAGCAAATGAAAAGATGCACTGATCTGACCCATTTGAAAAGATCGCCACTCCAGAAAACCTTTTTTCCCTTTGATATGGGCAACCTCTTTAGAGAATAGCCAAACGTTTGCTGATCGTACAACATGAGCTTGTTTAGGGTAACAAACATTACTTACAGTCAGCTGCAGCAGCATGATTCACAGTATTGCATAGCATTGCAAAATTTAATATAATTTAATTTTCCAAATTTAGCAAACAAGACACTTGCCTCACCATCTGATTCCTCATTACTTTCCCACCAAACGTGCGGAATAGTGCGACGCAGCACAGCGTCGTCTGGCGGCTTCACATGCAGGAAAACTGGAAACTTTATTTTGTCAAAGAGGACGTGTTGCAATAGGAAATGACGTGTCCTCTGGTGCTCCAACACGTTTACCATGAAATGCAGGAAGCGGCACTGCGGACCATAATCGTCCCCAACAGCAGCAAATCGGTATCCTGTCAACACCCCCACGGCTAGGTTCTCCAGAAAGGCATGGATCTCAATGTCTTCACCTACGGTCCAAAGCAAGTCCAAGAAGGCGTTGACTTCCAATGAGCATGTAGGTTTACTATCCCGGTGATGGCAATCAACAGTTTCCATCAGAAGGAAGTCCATTAAAAACGGGATGACAGCTGCCTCAACCACATATGGTGATATCTGCCAGAAATATGCAAAAGTTTGATAAAAGCATTTTTAACTCAAAAATTGTCTCCGTCAAGCAGTTGGTTTAATAGATTTAATTCCGCAATCATAATGCGTTTCATATTTTTATTGTTGTGGAAACAATGAAAATATTTGCCTACTATTTGCCAAATCTTTAAAACAAAATATACTTTTGAAACTATTCGGAATGTCAAAGAACATTTTGTAACCCTTACAGTAGGTAAATCGGTGAGCATTTATTGGTAAATAAAAAAACGTGATAGCTTACATGAAATTTCTCATAAACTTGACGAGATTTATGAATTTTTTGAATTCAACAAATATTTTCAGACCTTTACAAAACTCTGGAAACTGAGAATGAAGACGTTTGTTGATGAGCAACACTTTATAAAGAAAGACGAAAGAGTTGCTCAGCAAACAGTATTGACCTGGTGTACAATTTTATGTACTGAAGAATCTTGAAAACTTGTTGAACCTTTTTTAACCCGTTTAAATCCATTGAAAACCCGTTGATATATTTTCATAACTCGGTGACTGGATTAGATTGTTATAAAATTAATATTTCGAAAACTAAACGAATAGCTAGGTAGCTCAGTCATCTTCTTAAGTTATGGACACATTGTACATACATATAAGTCTTAACTTGGAGAAATTGTATAAAATGCTTTGGTGAAACTGTTTGGAGAATTTGGCTTAGTTTGTTATATATATTCCAAGATTCTGCTCACATTATAATAGTTTATTTTATTTCATACCACATGGAACTCTTTTAATTCATAAAACTCATAAAATTAAGTTTTAACTTTTCGAAATTTGCCATACTGTTTCTCACTTTAACTAGCGAGTATTTTGAAGCTCGTAAATAGTTAATACACTTTGTAAACATTTTGAAACTAATAAAAAACTAATAAAAACGCGAAGAATGTTCTTGTGATTCAAACAATAAAATTGTAAAAATGCACTCTGCTGAAACCTTTGTGAAGCTGAACAAATTTCCACGATTTCTTTACTCCTTCAGCACTTACCAACAATGGGCCCAGATGGTGAAAGACATGCGATGTTATCAAGATCAGGGCCGCTTTCCAGCTAAGACCACCCTCTGGACTTGGAAACCACTATACATAGAAAAGGATTAGCTGCAGAGTCACTGTAAAAATAGTCGGTCTTATGAGGACAGGGGGACTAACCCCATGAGGATGCGCTTCCAAGATTCTTCCCATCCATATCATGCATTGCTGAGCCCTCAGCATCTCAGCCTGTGGTTCAGCCTGCAGGGGCCGAAAGCCAGACACAGGGTGCTTAAAGGGTGTGGCGCCGAAATTAGCCACCAGGTTCTCTGTGTATGCCAAGCTGACAGCAGGAAAGTATGCCAAGCCGGGTCCTGTGCGGATATTGCTGAAGGCCTCCCCAAGGTAAAGCCCATTGCGGTAAAAACCTACACTACCGCTGTCTAGGTCGATAGTGCAGCCAATGACATCACCAGCCAGCCAAGCCTTAATAAAGGTAAAGAAAATGATGTGAGTTTATTTATAGCACATTCTGTATGCACTTTCTTCCTAAGATTACCAATGATAACTTATGCTAAAATTAAAATATTGTATTTCAGTAAGTTTGATATGTTCTGTACCCACATTAACAAAAGATACCTGTATTATTCGTGAGAAAAAGAACAGACGACAGGTCAGGTTAGAGGTCCACAGTGAGAAGGCTTTAGGAAAGTTAGTCGAATTCAATTGTAGTTCTAATACTTATTTAATAGTACGCCATTATTGAATTTACAAAACATAGACTGAAAGTCTCAAAACAAATACAGAGCAGTTAACTTCATAAACACCACGTGTTGGACAAAGGTGGAACATGCGGTGAGGTCAGACACATCCTGCACATGGGAAGTCCGAGCCTAGAAGAACGAGACGATAGGAAAAAGTTCTAGCTTTCAGCCGTCAGCTGATAGCCTGGCAAAAGGGGGACGCAGCGAAGTATTGCAGTGCAGCACACGCGCAAGGGGCGCTACAATGAGAACGCCACAATACTCCCCCCCAGTGCTTAACGGTAACGAGTGGGGAAGCGAGTACGCCGACCGCAGCACGTGGCCGTTCGTGGCGGTGCGAGCAGTAGCTGACGTGCCGTCGGAGGCTTGACGAGAAGCGTAGACGCCAGGGGAGGTGCAGCAGCTGTCAGCTGGGTGTCCAGTTGCGCCGGAAATGTTGGGCTCCTGATAAGCGGCTGCTGGAAACGTACACGGAGCATGCCTCGAGGTGGACGCTGCAGGTCCGGCCTGGGTTGCGTCGCTACGGTCGGACCCAAGAACATCTTGGGCAATGGCGCCGGTGATTGTGGTTCACGATTAACTGGCGGCGCTGGAGCCGTCCGAGGTACGGGCGTGGTGTCGTTTTTTACTGCCGCGAAGGAAGTCGCTGAGACTTGCCTGCATGAGTGCCGCGTGGGGCACAAACTGGCGGTAAAAATTCACCATCCCCAGGAACTGGCGCAGTTTTTTTATTTTTTTTATTGAAGTTTTACCCCCACGAAGAGTGGGAGAGCACCGCTACTGGATACAGCGCTAGGTGAAGGGCGCATTGATAGCATATAGGGAGCGAGGTACATCAGGTGAGAGTGTAAGAAAGAAAACCAACGTGTAATGTATGGAGACGCACGTGACATGCAATGTGGAGTGGAGCAAGTGACCAAGTGGCTAACGTGCGCATGTAGGCCCAAAGGACGCCCCATAGGAGGCGTACATAAGAAGCAAAGGCAAAGCGAGGAACGATGCATGGAAGCAGTACGCAAAGGCATAAACGAGATTATACACAATAAACAAAGGCATAAGCCTGAATGACATGCAACAGGCAGAGGTAAACGCAAGGAAAGGGCATAAATAGATAGATGACAATGAGCAGTGCCCCTCCCTAGGGGGGGCGGCCCTGGTTCAATCGCACCATCTTCCTCAATGCAGTCATCATAAAGGTCCAGTATGCCTCATTCGCTATGTT
>JAQGBX010005410.1:0-13717 GCA_034698745.1 Megaphyllum sjaelandicum
GTCGTTGCGGTGGTGGTGATGGTCATCGGTCCGTTGTAGATGCTGACCAGGCAAGCCACGATGGCGACGATGACCACGATGGTCAAACCGATGGTCACTTCCTGGGACATGGCAAGTTCTTGCCGAGAAGAAGCCGCAGCATTTTGTCCTAAACTAGAACGATGTAACGGACAAAGATATAGTACGGATCAAATATTTCAACACTTTCACTTTTAGAAGTGACGCAACTCCAAAAAAAAATGGCCGATTTCCGGTATATTAATTGAGTCGAGCGGAAATGAGTTTTAAATTCGTGTAAAAACGACACATCTGACGTTCTGGCCATCGTTATATATCGCATTAATTAGAACTTTATCCTTAGAAGTGACACAACTAAAAAAAATGGCCGAATTTCCGGTGTATTGAATCGAGCGGAAATGAGTTCTAAATTCGATAAAAACGACACATCTGATGTTCTCGCCATCGCGATTTCATTAGAACGCCATAAGCTAGCTAGGGTATTGATTTGAATTGAAAACGTGCGTGCACTTTCACTTTTAGAAGTGACACAACTCCAAAAAAAATGGCCGATTTCCGGTAATATATTGATTCGAGTGGAAATGTGTTCTAAATTCAATGGTTAAAAAACGACACATCTGACGTTTTCTCCATTAATTGCCATCGCGATTGCGTTACAACGTGCGTAATTTGTTTCGTGTATTCTAAAGTTGAGTTGTGTCACTTTTGTAGCAGGGATAACGTACTCTAACGTACCTCGATCAACAGCGACCTCTGTGGGCGCCTCAAGCCCTATTTCTTACACGATCCTTAAATGCATCTTTCAATTAGATTAGCATTGTATTGAATGCGGCGTGGACTCGCGCAGGGAACGTCCATAAATTAACCTACCAAAATGTTCCCCGACTTTATGATCAAATTCTACTTCAGTTTTCGTTTAATATTAATTCTTTTTACTTGTTTTATCGTTATAATAAACCGATTTCCGCCAAATACAAGTTAAATTAACCATTTTTTACAGGTTTTACGTTTTTTTGAAATGCGGTTTATGAGCGGCCCTTCGCTGTAGGCTTAGTCAAAAGCGCCATTGCTGGTGAGTTCTATTTTGGCGCCAATTTTGAATGAAGTACGAAATATTAAAAATTATGAATAATATTTCCGACAGAACGAAATTTCAATTTTGGAAATCATGCGAAAAAAATGTGGAATTTTTTCGAGAAATTTGCATATTTTCTGTTTTTTTAAATTTAATTGACAGACTCTTACACGATGGGCGTGGTTGTTAAATTATAACCACGCCCAGCAACTGTCACGGACCACAGTTGTATCATTGAACCGCTAAATTACTTAGAAATTTGAAAAATTTTAAGAATTTTATGGATTCGTTCAAAATTAATCAAACGATATGCGAGAAAATGCCCCCGAGAGAAATTTTATGCAAATTTTGATTACGTTTTATGGAGCAAAAATGGCGTCCTGGTATCCCAAATATGAATTTCGATAGCAGCGCCACCCAACCCTCAGTTGGCTATTTTGTCTTAAGAGTGTCGTTTCTTGCTTATGCGTAATGGGCGACACTCGACGCAACACGGCGCTCACCAATCGTGTTTTTTTAACGGCGCCATGTTTTTCCCGCTGAGCGTGTCGAGTGTCGCACTTTGCCCTTAACGGGGAGAGACACTCCTATAACCTAAACGGATTACTTCAGCTGGTATGCTCATTTCTAGGGAATTTAAAATTGGGTGTTCAAAGTCACATTTCTCGCATTCCATAATTAGAAATCACCGTAATTTTTAATCGTTTTTTTATAGTAAATTGGATTAATTTATTCAAAAAAAAAAACGAGATTCATTTCTAGGAAAATTTAAAATTGGGTTTCAAAGTCACGTTTCTTGCATTCCGTAATTTTAATTCAAGGTAATTTTTGAATAAATTTGAAGAAAGTCTCGTTTTTCCAATAAATAAATTCGATATTATTAAAAAAACGAGACAAAATTTATAACTATAAGCGGACGTTTCGAGCGCCATGTTTTCCCCGCCAAAATATGCTTCGAGTGTCGCACTTAGCCCTTGCCCGGGAGCGACACTCCCATAACCGAAGAAACAGATTTCTTTAACTGTTGGCTTATTTCTAGGGAATTGTAAAATTGGGTTTTAAAGTCACGTTTCTCGCATTCCGTAATTTGGAATAGTCGCGATTTTTTAATCCGTTTTTCGATAAAATTTGATTAATTTATTCAAAAAAATAATAATTTTTGAGCGCCATGTTTTCCCCGCCAAAAATGCTTCGAGTGTCGCACCGAGCCCTTGCCCGGGAGCGACACTCCCATAAACGAAACGGATTAGTTTAGCCGGGTAATTTCCGTAATTTTGAAATCAGGCTCATTTCTAGGAAATTTAAAATTTAGTTTCAAAGTCACATTTCTCGCATTCCGTAATTTGGAATAGTCGCGCAATTTTTAATCCGTTTTTCTGAATAAATTTGATTCATTTATTCAAAAAAATAATAATTTTTGATCGCCAAATTTTCCCCGCCAAAAATGCTTCGAGTGTCGCACTTGGCTTATTTCTAGGGAATTTTAAAAATTGGATTTCAAAGTCACATTTCTCGCATTCCATAATTTGAAATCCGTTTTTTCGAATAAATTTGATTCATTTATTCAAAAAAAAAAATAATTTTTGAGCGCCATGTTTTCCCCGCCAAAAAAATGCTTCGAGTGTCGCAATTGGCCCTTGCCCGGGAGCGACACTCCCGTAAACGAAACAGATTTCTTTTACTGTTGGCTTATTTCTAGGAATTCAATTGAAAATTTCTGCAATTTCCGCGTAATTTTGAATTCACTGTATAATTTTGAATTAATATTTTGAATAAATTTGATTAATTTATTCAAAAAATAATTTTTGAGCGCCATGTTTTCCCCCCCAAAAAAATGCTTCGAGTGTCGCACTTAGCTCTTGCCCGGGAGCGACACTCCTATTATAACCGAAGAAACCGATTTCTTTAACTGTTGACTTATTTCTAGGGAATTTGAAAATGGGTTTCAAAGTCACATTTCTCGCATTCCGTAATTTGAATAGTCGCAATTTTTAATCCGTTTTTTTCGAATAAATTGGATTAATTTATTCAAAAAAATAAATTTTTCAGCGCCATGTTTTCCCCGCCAAAATTGCTTTTAGTGTCGCAATCGGCAATTGCCCAGGGGCGACACTCGGCTTGCAATCGTTTCAATTACATTTCAAAAAGCGGGTGACATTTCTGGCATTCCGGCGACCTTATTGGTGGTAACGTGTCCACGTGATGTTTACTGGGGGCGTGGTTTATTGGGGTGCTTTGGCTTTTATTAGTCCTGTCCAGACGCCGCTTCTTCGTTATTCAGTCTGCGGTTTGCTGTTAGTCGGTGTTGTGTTAACGGTTCGTGATAGCTAGGAAATTAGAGGACCAAAGTGACGTAAGGACGCGATATTTAAAACCAACATAATCCTGAAAAGATGGCCGAAGCGGGCTTAGTTCCAGCTACCGAAAACACGATCAACAAAGATGTGGCTGAGGCTCAACCTGCAGCAGCGGCTGCTGAAAAAGCTGAAAAATCCGAAAATGTGGCCACTGAAGAAGCAGCAGCAGCAGTTCCTCCACCCAAGGAAATGAGGGCCGTGGTGCTCACCGGCTTCGGAGGTTTGAAAGCAGTCAAAATCATGAAGAAAAACGAACCCACACCAGGAGACAACGAAGTTCTCATCAGAGTCAAAGCCTGGTAAATTAATCGCTATACTTCATTATTAATTAATATCCTACCTGCTAGCTTTTCGCAGCCACAATTCGTGTAGCCTCTGGAGATTTCGGTTTGAAATTAATCCAAAACGACATTACCCCCCTCCATTTCGGCTTTTCTTTTCCCGGGGATTTGCACCGAACACGGTGACACTTGTTTGATTTCTGGGGCTCGATTCCAGCGTTTTAGTTGAAATTTTCCATTATTTTTCATTATTTCTTGCCTTCGACTATACGTGATCCGATTTTCTTGGTTTTTACGATCTGGATTAAACTAAATTGACGTTAAAATTAGTACGAAAACAACGTAGTATAGCGTACTGTTCCTCGATCTTTACTGAAATCATTGGAATTTGGCGTGAAATTTCGTTGAAATTTTCCATTTTTACGTCTGAAAAGCGCTATTTTATTTCCTACGTGATCCGATTTTTTGGTTTGTAATGATCTGGATTAAACGAAATTGACGTAAAATTAGTACGAAAACCTGGTAGCATGCACCTCTATCTTGGCCCAGAGTATTTGGCGTAAAATGTACGTGAAATTTATGGAAAATTTCAAACGTGTGAGCCGTATATACCTGGATTTTGGTTCGTTGAAATTTGATGTGTTTTTGGGGAGGGTTTTATTTGATGCGCGTTGCTCGAGCGTGGCGAATCTTGTCCGTTGGTTGTGACTCACTCTTTTCGCAGCTTTGAAAAACAAAAAACATATGTTACCAGAAAGGCAATAGCTAGGCATACCTCGAGCATCAATCGGCGTATTCGGGGGTTTATTTCTACGATCTGAGATGCGCATTTTTGTGTCCGATTGTAATTTGCTCCAAAAAAAAAATGAGCCAAATTTTCAGTGTGTATACCCTCGATTCCGATATGTTATATTTTGAGCATTTTCTATACTAAATGGGTTAATTTCTTGGCTCTACGTTTTAAGCGTGAAAACAACATTGTAATTTGTCTGGAAATTTACGAATCTAATCTTTAATTCCGTGTAAAATTTTTAATCCGTTAAAGGTTTCTGGATCACGCTATAACGTAAATATGATTTCTTAAAATAACGTCTCGATAAAAACTAATCAACAGTTTATAGCGAGCCATTACTATTTTTTTCTTAATTCTGACCTTTTCAGTTTGTTAGTTTCTGACTCAGACTTTACTATAAAAAACTTGCCCTACTATCTCGTTGCTGGTCGGGGTACTCGTACTACATCTTTACGAATTGCACATTTGGCAGTAGTGTATAGCCAGGTGTGTAATTCTATACGCTAATTGGGTTTAAAAACTCGCTCTAGGACTTGGTCAAATTTCCTGACTGCCAAAAGTACCATTAATTCGTGAAGCTTGTGTAAGAGTACCCCTATCATAAATTATTCCAATGACCTTATCATACTTTGATCCTGTATAATGAACTTTTATATTTGCGAGAAATTTCCATTATTCCATTCCCTAATTTAATGTTAAAAATATCACTTAAAAACAAACTTATCTTATCACTAACCTACTGTATATCAAACATTGATCCTGTACTCGTTATTTGTTATTGTTTGAATCCAGATAATCGTTTTATTTAATATTTATCCAATTTTCACTATTTTTTAAAATCTTAACTCGATCCATGCATGATTTGATATGAAAATTGCACGTTATTCATGCGTGAATATCCCAAGTATTTAAATTAAGAATTGAAATTCAATTTGATTTCTGGATCTCGTGTAAAACCATATCGCAAATCTCGATATCTCCTATACTTGTTTTCTTAAACCGATTTACTTCGATCTCTCAAGTGTTTTTACACCAACCATGGAGACACTTGTTTGATTGTCCTTTTTTTATCCCACGTAGATTCGTATCTTGTTTTCTGACGATTTGTGACGTGTTTACCACGTGTTTTTTTTCTTCGTGTTTTGATCTCGTATTATGTCAAGTCTACGAAAAATAACCGAGATAAGATTAGACGATTTCATACCCAGATAAAAATGGGTGTTTATCGGCGATAAATACGAGCTCTAAAAGCTACCATATGTTGAGAATATTTTATTGGTTTTGGGTTTTAACCCTAGACCTATTTCCCCTTTTGGCCTTTAACCGTCTAGTTTCTCCCACTGTTTGTTTTCAGTTAAATGTTAAGAATAATTTATGGTTAATTTTGTCTAATATTGGCTGCGTTGACCTTCAGTCCGTTAATTACGCGCCAATAATCGTCGACGCGAGCTTATAACGGGATTATTAAGGTGCAGCTATAATTAATCCTTTTTAAGACTAGTTTTAATCTCTGGTTGGTCGTGATGAGATTAGCGATTTCTGGTTTGACCTTTTCTTGAATTTTTTAAATTAAACGTCGATCGATATTTCTAGGATGCTTAATTTTTTTATTTCTTGAATTTCAAGACTCGTTAATATTTCCGTTAATCTGTTTAAACGCATCTATAAGTTATTAAATACCTATAAATTTAGTTCTATTCTACGACTTGAAATGCCGAGATGCAATTCGGGATTCCTCGCCATTGCTTCAGTTTCTTGTAGCATTTTATCAGATTGTTTTTTCAGTACTTGTAAATGACAATTTTGAATTCTCCCTTGTTTTAAATTCGTTAAATACTTACCTTTTTTCATGATTTTTTAACAAATAATGCTTAAATTAATAGCAGTATAATCAATCTCGGAATCTATAGTAGAACGTTCTGTGAAATGGAACGTCTTCTCGCGTTGCATCTCGGGAATTTTGTTTTCAAAATTATTTAATTTTGATTAATGTCAAAATTCCCAAAATGCTGGAAGTTTAATTCTCAAAATTCGAGTAAATGATGCTTATTTTTTTTCACCCGAACTTCATTTTGGCTTAAAATAATTGCCTCAGATTCTTAGTTTCAAAGAATTAAACATACAAAAAATTCCAGGTTCCATTAACTTGCATTCCATTTGATGGAATGTGAGAATTTGGTTATGTAATTTTATAATAAAGAAATTTCCGATTTTAAAACTTAAAATCTGATGCATTTACGATCGCTGAAATAAGTTAAGTGTTTAATCTTCGAATCTTGACAAATTGTTGGGATTAATTTCCTTCATCAAATTTAAAGTTTAAAACGGTAACCCTAAACTAGATTTAACCGCTTTTCTACTAACCAATTAAGCTATTTAAAAACGCTATTTTTTGATTAAAATCTTACTAGGTTAGCGTCTGGCTAATTGCCAATTAAATCCAGCTGATTAAACCTAAGTTACTTAATCGCTATTTAAGTTTTCGAATGCTAATGACGAATGCAACTCGATGCTCCCTCTCGTCACTTACTATTTACTCAAAATGTTTTCAAATTTCGATATTAATCTTTTTCCCACACTAAATTCGCGGCCTTAAATCTTCCAACTAATCTTTTCTCGTAACAAAAACAGAAACGTGAAATTCGATGCTCGTTAAAAAATGGTTAAACTCCGTGAGTAGGCGTTTAGGAAACTAAATCTGGTAGAAATTAAAACTTGCCCAAATGATAATCAAATGTTTCCTAAACCTCTCATCTTGGTCATTACTTGGTTCTTGCACGAAACATCTTGATAGATTTCTTAAAAAAATCTGACATTTTGGAATCTAAATCTCAGTAATTCTTGAACCAACGTCCCGACGTTAAATATTGGTTGAAAATTTATCGAAATGAGACTGAAAAATGTCATCCCGCCTTCGTAATAAAATCGATTACTTAAAATTAAAGATTTTCACGTTTCTCGGTGTACTTCTTTTTAAAAAATGTATGTGATTATGTATGCATAAAGTAAGGGTGGCCACAGATCAGGGAAGTCATGGAAATGTCAAAGATTTGTGAATGGTCAAGGAAATTCTCAAATAAAAGCCAAATGCTATCCATGCACTTAGTCTGCTAACCGCTCCATCCCCAATCCTCTTCAGCTTGAATCGTAACAAAATTTAGTGTTTTGCCATGCTTCTCATTCATTGCAATTGTTATTTTGTTTTGGTCTGGGAATTTTGGATTTTAGTCTGGGAAATTTAAGATGAAAATGTTAATTGTTACCGCCCTGAAGTAGTAGCCTAATAATTGTAAAAGGGCATCTGTTGAATTTTTAATTTTGCACCAGAAATTTCCTGTTGTGTAGTTCTGTATAAAATTTGAAATATCTTGTTTTGTGCTAATCGGCTGCTCTACCAATCTAATGAAATCCTTTCTATACGTTCGTTTTTTTCAGTGGCTTAAATTTCCTGGATTTGATGGTCCGTCAAGGAGTCATCGACAATCCGCCCAAGACCCCGTTCATCCAAGGCTTCGAATGCTCCGGAGAAGTGGAATCTGTGGGCACAAACGTCACCACTTACAAGGTACCGCATTATCTTTTACTTGTTCTTCAAAATCTCCCGGACAAATGTCGCGTTCTCACAACTTGGTTTATTTTTCCAGGCCGGTGACAAAGTGATCGCTCTGACGGATTCTCGAGCCTGGGCCGAAGCTGTGGTGGTGCCCACCAAGTTCGTGTACAAGATGCCAGTGGGCATGAGCTTCTTCGACGCCGCGGCCATCTCCATGAACTTCGTCGTAGCGTACATTCTTCTTTTCGATATTGCCAGCCTTCAGAAGGGAAAGTCTGTCTTGGTTCATTCTGTCGGGGGTGGAGTCGTAAGTGAATCTTCCCATTATTTTTTTTTTAGTTTTGAGTTTTCCAAATAATTCGTTACGTCTCCTTTTCGTTTTCAGGGCCAAGCCATTGCTCAACTTTGCAAAACCGTGGAAGACGTGACGCTCATCGGCGTGGCCTCTCAAGTCAAGCACGAAACCATCAAAGACTCCGTAGCTCACTTAATCGACAGATCCCACGATTACATCCAAGAAGTCAGAAAGTAAGTTGAAGCGGATGATCTTTCTCCCAATTCGTGTCTTTGTGCTGCTGTAATTAAGACGGACCGTGTCTTGTCTCTCAAATCAGGATCAGCCCCGAAGGAGTGGACATCGTTTTGGATTGCTTGGGCGGCGAAGATTGCAACCGCGGATACGGTCTTCTCAAGCCCATGGGAAAATACGTACTCTACGGTAAGTGAAAATTCAGTTCACGCCTGTTTGGGAAAGTGGGTCACGAGCCTAATTATTTCCATCGTTGCGTCTCGCAGGATCGTCTAGTCTAGTCACCGGAGAAACCAAGAGTTTATTCAATTTTGCCAAATCCGTGAGTATTATCTGAATCTTGTACAGGTTATCTGAAAATTCGTGGCTTTCTCTAAGTAGTTTCTGGTTTTCAGTGGTGGCAAGTCGACAAAGTGAATCCTTTGAAACTGTACGACGAAAACAAGACCATCGCCGGTCTACACTTGCGCCACCTTCTGTACCAGCAGAGCGGTCACGATTACGTTCGCGGCGTGGTGGAAAAGGTCTTCAAACTGTGGCAAGAGGGCAAAATCAAACCCGTCGTGGATTCGACTTGGGCGCTCGAAGACGTAAGCGATGCTTTTCGGTTCGAGCTATGTGATCGATCCGCTTAATTCGGTCTTGATTGTTACGATGATGAACAAAACTGATCTTAATTCGCCTCGAAAATTCCAAATTTTTAGGTTGCTGAAGCCATGCAAAAGCTGCACGACCGCAAGAACATCGGCAAGATCATCCTAGATCCGTACATGGAGCCCAAACCAAAGCCCCAGGTGATTGACTGCCAGAATCTGCTTCTTTCGAATCGTAGCGCCGATGGTTCCCAGATCTAATTCTCTTGATTCAAATCCAGGGTAAAAACAAGGAATCCAAAGACAAGGATAAAGCCGCAGCCGCTGACAGCAAACCCGTCTCCGTGGAAAGCGCCGATGGCGACGAAGCCAAAGAGGAAACGCCTGCCGGTGAGTTTGAATTTGCTCGTAAATTTCTTCCCGATAACTAAAGTTTTCTGACCAATCGTATGCACTTTACACGCTGCAGACGACTAAAAACAAAAAACTGTACGAAACGCTTCTGGAAAATCGAAACAATGTCACACTATAAGATCCTGGCACTCCGAAACATAATCTCTTCTCTAACTTTTGTTTTTTCTTAGTTGCAGATTCCAAGTAAAAACTCCGCCGCTATGCCGCTGCGAAAAAAAAACCCGCGGAAGAAAAACTAACGTGATACATGTTTCGTGTGGCTTCTGGCTCTTTTTTTTCCTTTATTTTTCCTTGCCTGCATTCCTTCCTGGCTTGAAATTTGACCGGATTTCGTTTAAGATTGTTGGCTAAATGCAGCTACGTTTCTTGCCGAGCTTTTCCGGAGTCGGGCTCGAATCTTGGCTGCTTTTGGAAGTTTGGGTCAGATGTCAACGCCGGAGCCTCTAACGTTGCCACCGCTTTTCTCTAGCCACTGGTGGCAAAACCCGCTAAAAAATACGCGCTGGATTCGCGAGTGTATCTTTTTTTTCCTATTTCTACAATTTATTCGTGGGCTTTCTACGTACGGTAACAAATGTTTAACAAACCGGTATTTACGAGCACTTTTTTGAGTCTAAACTCGCTCTTGTTGTTGGTCCGTGGGATCGAAATCTCTCGGTGATTTGGGGATGTTTCTCAAAATGATGGCCGGATTAATTTCTCGACAAATCCAATTTGAAGTTTTTTTCCAGCGTTTTCTGGACTTATTCTACCTTAAATTTGGTGAATTGAAATGAGTTTTGGCTATTGGTGTTTTGTAAGAATTATTATGATAAATACAAATTGAAATCGTCTTGTTTGATGCAAATTTAACTTTGATTCCATGCTAAATTCCTAACGACATTTTTTCAAACATCCAACTTTGAGTAAAATTAATGAAATTTAATTGATATAAGCGAAACAAGAACTTGAAATTTACTTAAAAGCGTTTTTCCCAGTTTTCTGTACACACTCGTAAAATTGCCACAACATTGAAATTTTTGATACTGAATTTACTACTTTTTCTTGATTTTGTAAATTTGGTGAATAGTTTCAGCTTTTAAGTGGTTTCTAAGAATCGTAATTGGCATGAAAACGAAATTCTACCTTAAATTTTGTGAATTGAAATGAGTTTTGGCTATTGGTGTTTTGTAAGAATTATTATGATAAATATAAATTGAAATTAAGTCTTAGTTTGATGCAAATATAACTTTGATTTTTGGAAATAATTTCAGGAATTCCACTTGAGTTTATTAATAATTGTCGAATTAATGAAAATATAATTTAATTTTTGTGAACTGAAATATGAATTTTGGTTGAAGGTGTTTTATAGGAATTATTATGATAAATATAAATTGAAATTAAGTCTAGTTTAATGCAAATTTAACTTTTTCGAACATCCAACTTGATAAAAATTAACGAAATTGAATTTATATCCCGTCTTGAATTTTGTGAATTGAAATGAGTTTTGGCTACTGGTGTTTTGTAAGAATTATTATGATAAATATAGATTGAAATTAAGTCTTGTTTGATGCAAATTTAACTTTTGATTCCATGCTAAATTCCTAACAACACTTCCAAACATCCAACTTAATAAAAATTAATGAAATTTAATTGATATATGCGAAACAAGAACTTGGAATTTACTTAAAAGCGTTTTTCACAGTTTTCTGTGCTCGTAAAATTGCCACAAAATTGAAATTTGACGGAATTTTTTTGTTGTAAATTTTGTAAATTCGGTGAATAGTTTCAGCTTTTAAGTGGTTTCTAATTGTAATTAACATGAAAATGATTGAAATTCTACCTTAAATTTTGTGAATTAAAATGAGTTTGGGCTGTAGGTGTTTTCTTAAGAATTATGATAAATACAAATTGTAATTTAAGTCTAGTTTGATCCAAATTTAACTTTGATTTCATGCTAAATTCCCGAAATTGTTTTCCTAAATTAAAACTTAAGCTTGTTAATAATTGTCTAAATAATATAAGAATTAATGGAATTCTACCTTAAATTTTGTGAGTTGAAATAAGTTTTATCTTTAGATGTTTTCTAAGAAGTATGATGTAATATAAATTGAAATTAAATCAAGTTTGATGCAAATTTAAATTGGCATGAAAATGAATGAAATTCTAATTTAAATTTCGAGAGGTGTTTTTATAAGAATTATGATAAATATAAATTGAAATTAGTCAAGTTTCATCCAAATTTAACTTTGATTTCGTGCTAAATTCCTGAAATAATTTTCCAAAATTAAATTTAAGTTTGTTAATAAATGTCTAATTATTATAAGAATTAATGGATTTCTACCTTAAATATTTTGTGAATTTAAATGAGTTTTGGGTGTAGGTATTTTATAGCAATTATATGGTAAATATAAATTGAAATTGAAGTCCAAGTTTGATGCAAATTTAATTTTGATTCGAGGCTAAATTACAAACATTTTGAAACATCAGACTTGATAAAAATTAATTGATATTGATTAATTTAAGGTAGAATTCCTTTAATTCTTATATTAATTAGACATTTATTAACAAACTTAAGTTTGATTTTGGAAAATAATTTCAGGAATTTAGCATGAAATCAAAGTTGAATTTAGATCAAACTAGACTTACATTTTAATTTATATTTATTATAATTCTTAAGAAAATTAAATTAACGAGAATTTGGGAATTTACTGAACTTTGAAAAACGTGAAAAATTGAAAAACGTGAAAAAATTGTTGAAACTTCAAGCTGGATCAGAAAAGTTGGATCGCGAGAAATTAATCCGTTTTTTTTAATACTAAATCTCGGCGACTTGATTAACCAAATATTAATGACTAATAAATTGGCTTTAGGAGGGTAGAAATTAAACTATTAATCTACCACTGTGACCCACATGTTGTCGAATTGCTCGATTTATAATCTTGAAACTTTTGAATTTTTTTTTTTGTAGGAAGTTTGAGAAATTGGCTGATTTTTCCATGAAATTTCAACTGCTGCCCTCCCTAGTCACGAAAATGTTTGCTTTATTTATGTAAATTTCTCACTTTTTCTTACTTTTTTACGTGTTTTTTCGTCCTTCTCCCGTTGTGCGCGTACGTACGTGTTAAAATTTGGTCCGATTATTACGTTAACTCGGGTTATTTTTCATGTTTGGGTTAGTTTTTCTCACAATTTTTGTTATTTGATCGTAACTTTTTTTGGTTTCTGATCGTAAGTATAACAATCTTTTTTGAAAATATTGCCGAAAATTGTGAGCTCGATGGCCGAAACCTTTGATGAAAAACTGCTGGCTCGTATTTTTATGTCATTCTTTCTGCCATTGACAAATGCGTTAAATCTTGAGTCATAAATAAATGTGGTTAAATTAATTTAAGGTTTTATAATTTTTTTTATTCTTATTTTTTAAAGCTCCATCTAGTTTCAGATTCTCGTCAGTGAAATTTTTTGTGGAAGACAGCGCTAGAACTTTAAATTTGGTAAGTTTTATGCGATTTTAAGAAATATTTACTCGGTTTAATATCTTAAAATATCGAATTTAATAGAAATTGTGGATTGATTTCTTGTCGTTATTTGGCTGAATTCAGGTAATTCAACGAGCAATTTTTACTTTTTTCAGATTTAGTTTTAAGGCTTCCCCCAGACCTGGAAAACCTGGAAAAGTCAGCGAACTTGAAAAAGACCTGGAAAATCCCAATACAGGGTTCCCCCAGAACTGGAAAACATGGAAAACCAGTTTAACCTAGAAAAGTCAGGGAAGTTGAGAATGACTTGGAAAAGTCGGGGAAGAATGGGGTTTATTTTGAAAAAGTCAGGGAAATTCAACGCAGTCACGGTGATCCAAATTTAATAATTCTACAAGACCCATTTTCCGAGTAGAAATGTGCAAAAAATTTTCACATTTTCGGAGTACAGATTTGCAAAATTTTCTACCTTTTCTAAGAACAAATTTGCAAAATTTTTCACCTTTTCTAAGTACAAATTTGCAAAAATTTTCACCTTTTCTAAGTACAAATTTGCAAAATTTTCCACCTTTTCTGAGTTCAAATTTGCAAAATGTTCGACCTTTTCTGAGTTCAAATTTGCAAAATGTTCGACCTTTTCTGA
>JAQGBX010005411.1:0-13715 GCA_034698745.1 Megaphyllum sjaelandicum
TGTTAATACATAAACTTTTATGCACACTTACGTTTAGTTCGCGAATTCCATCTACAGACTCATCCCGAACTCATTCCCAAATTTCAAACGCACTATAACCCAAGGAACATGTTGAATGATGTTCGATTTTCAGACGCATGCACTTACCTCTTTTAAATGATGTCACAATACAATACTTATTCACCAAGACGATTCGAAAGCAACATGTTTAAAAACTTAATTAATCGTAATAAACAAACATTAGACGGAGCTTTGAAAAAGCACTCTTTCCTGTTTCAAATCGGTGTCAGCTGATTTCGTATCGTACGTGCGTCTAGCTACGACTGATGTACGTTGAAGCTGGCAACATTGGATTAGGGGCAGCTCAACAAATCCCTCCATACCCATTTTTAAAATTTTAATTTCGATCCGCGGGCGTTTTAAACATTAAAAATCTCGAGTTACGCCCCCCCTTCCTCTTCTCTTTTCTGAATCTAATTTTTTGTAAAATTTATTGATTTTTTTACTTTTCGAACAGTTTTGGTTTGTTTTTATATCCGATTTTTAAACGGACGTCGTTTATGAATATCTCTTGTTTTCAGCGCAATGATAAAGTGAAAAGACTTTTGTTAAAGCGCTTTTAAAACAACTCGCCATTTAACGCGCGATATTTGAAATTAATTTACGAATTGAAATTGATTATTTTCTTGAATTTTCTCTTTTTTTTGTATTTTTTTTAAATGTTAATAAAAATAAATAGAATAAAAATATAGGATGGAAATCTATTGAATTGAAACCATTGTCTGAAAATTTAGTCTTTTAAAATATTTTTTTTAATTAGGCTACATGTATTAAAAATACACTAATTTTTTGGAACGAAATCTGAATAAATTTGTCCTTGTTCTCAGGTTCTTCCCACGTAAATGCTCACTTAAAACATTTCGAAAACGTTACATTCCAAAAAAAGATTCACGGATGGAGACGTTCCAATAAATGGAACAGAAAACTAAAAACGTTCCATTCAAACGAGAAAGTAGACGTAAGAACGTTCCAATTCATGCAACGAATTTGGAAAAAGGTTTTAATTGAATGGAACGAGAAAACTTAACATTATTATTATTATTATTATTATTATTTTACGTCACGTGTTCCCATCGAAATGAAAGAAAGTTCCATTCAAACGAGAAAGTAGACGTAAAAATATTGTAATTCAAAGAACGAAAGTTGAAAACGTTCCAAATCAATGGAAAAAGAATTCAACAACGTTCCAATTCACTGGAAACGAAATCAAAACACATTCCAAATCATGAAAAGAAATTCGCAAACGTTATAAATCATGAAAAAAAATTGAAAAACATTCCAAATCATAGAAGAAAAAAAAAAATAAGCAAATGTTCGAAATCATGGGAATAAAATTCGAAAAATGCGTTCCAAATCGTGAAAAGAAATTGCAAAACATTCCAAATCATAAAAGAAAAAAAACTACGCAAACGTTGGAAATCATGGGAATAAAATTCGAAAAATACGTACGTTCCAATATTATGAAAATACTAAAAAAAACAAAATAAAAACAACTAACTTTCCATTATTATTATTTTAACGCGACCTTCCATCCTCGAAACGAACAAAAAACGTTCATTCACGAGAATTTCGATAATTAGACTATGTGTGAATTAAGATTGATAGTGTATATTTTTTTTGGTCAATTATTTCGGGTTTTTTGTGGATTAAATTGTCAATAAAAAAAACTCAATGACCATTTCATCTAATTAAACGATCTAGTTTCAATGAATTTATCGAAAATTTCGATAATTAATCTTTGTGTAAATTAATAAAATTCAGGGACAATATAATCTATGAAAATGATTCATTAAATTCATTTAAACATTTTCTTTAGACAATGCCCCCTAAGAGACAGTCAAGAGAAAGTAATATCCGCAAGTGGTTTTTTAACATTTTACATACACATGTATAGTGTACCCGGGTATACTATTTAAATCTCAAATTATTTGTAGAAACACCCTTTTTCCGAATAATGTACCTGCCATGGGTGTTGTATTCGGCACTGTACGGTATGTGCATCAGAAATAAGGAATGAAGTACATGTACTATAGCTAACTTGAAATGAAGTACAACTTTCCTCTCCTCCTCTTTTATTTGTACAGTATATGGTAATTTTCATCAATAATGAAAGCGCTCGGGTAGTTGCATAAACAGGTCAGACCAATCAGTGTGTTGTTTCCACCCATTTGGCCATGGAAAATTTGAAAATACCATTATGAGCCGGATCTAGCAATCACAATTTCAGCAAGAGAAGGAAAAACAACGAAAATAACCATTAGAAAAATATTTAAAGTTTGTTTTTAAAGTTTCCTGACGAAAAAAAATTAGCAAATTGAATACAAATTGTTAACATGCTATTTTCGTTGTTCTTACCGTTAAACCCCGTATATCGAATGCTCGCATATTTAAAATATCGGGAAAAAATGCACTTCATAGATTTCTCGAATTTATGAATTAACATTTTATATATAACCTGCCTTGTGATCAGTAGACCATTATCGATATAGTGTTCGATTTTCCATGACTTTTGCATTTCGAGGCGTGGCAATCGGAAGAAGTTAGAACCCAACCCATTTCGGATTTGCGATTTGGTTTAATATAGTGTATCGATTTTCTCGGATTAGTCACGCAACGACCATCGTTCAACTAACGCAAAAAAAGCTAACAGGGAGATTTCGTGCGATAGCGTAGCTTATGCCTCCGTGCAAATATCACCAAATTGACACCACTTTTGTTATCTGTTTAGCTTTGCAATTTTTAACTCTGTGTTTTGAAGTTGGTTGACAGGCAACAACAGTGATATACAATACAAGCGTATGGGTTATTTTGTCGCTATGGTAACCAATGACCAAAAGGACCAATGACGTTAAAGAGCCAGGCTGAATCATGCCTTATTGTCTCAAAAATCCCATTTAAATTTGTTGATAATATTGGTCATTAGAGGAAGATTTTTATCAACCTTTTCACCTTAAATGCAATTTAAATAGTCTCTGAAGTCTTACCGGTACTGAGGTTGGTTACGATAACTTAGGTATTGAGCTTTCTTGGTGTTGGCAAACTTCGTTAGCAACACTAAACTGCAATATAAATGTATTTCAGTTTCCACCTTTTATCGAAATTTAAGTAAATACAGTACTGTATTGATGTAATAATATACAGCAGATGGCGCCCTAATTTACTGAGAGGTTTTTAAGTACATGCAGTATACCGATTCTGTTGATTATAGTTGTACATTGGTAACCTAGGGATAGTGCTAAAGCATTTCAAAATCTAGTTTACAATTCATCATTATGAAATACATGGCATCTACCGAAACCAAATGCGACTTTTTTGTCTCTACATGTGCTAGTTTTTCACCAGGTAATATTGCACAGAAATATTGGTCTGTATTACATAATTTTGTAAAAAGCTCTAGAGATTACGTGTTTTTCGCCGTTTAAATTCGTTAAATTTCGCCGTTTCCCAACTATAACTTTCTGGCTCATTATTAAATTTTGCCTTGCCACATTTTACTCCGATCTTAATCGTTTTAAACATTGGTTATCTTTCCTTATGCCTGGGCATCTGTGTAACCATTTTAATTTAACTGGCCTAAATAAGTTTTAAACAATCGTGCCTGGACCCAATATTCAATATCCATTGTTCACAAAAGGAAACATCTTTAAGTGGTCGGAAACAATTACGAGTTTTAAACCCAAGATACGACCAAGAAACAATTCACAATTCACATAAACGTTGCACATAAATTCGTGTTTCTTGGTCGGGTGTTGGGTTTAAAACCCATTGTTCACCGAAATTTACAAGAATGCGTACGAACGCGTGGCTCACTTCTCCTTTCTTTTATCCTAAATTGTTAAACTAAATCTAAGCTCTATCTCTTAAAAATAATGAGGATACGCCAACCTGTCGTGCCTCGTCATTAGGGTATTTCAACGCACACATGTTCTAGGCAAATTATGCCTTTGCTCTTTCGATATTACAAGTACTGCACTGTATAGGCATTTATAGCAATTTCTGCACATCATTAAAATGTTTCGTGCATACGAATGCAATTGTTTAATTGCGCTTATTAATGTACTTCACGAGATAATCTTATATTTCGGCGACGCACGTAAATAAGATTACATTAATTTTTAGGTTACCCAAGATCTTTATGCGTTTTCGACGTAGGATACCTAACGCGCATATCGATCAGATAGTAAAATCAAGGTGAACATTTACTCCTCTTCAGCACAGGATTTTTATTTTGGTGTAAACTATGGGCAAATTTTCTTTTTGTCCTCAGTATTTTAAACTTCCATTTTGTGTGCAACCTAAGGTGGCCTTTGACACATACAGTGCACATGGACAACTAGCATTCTTGAATCAATGTGTTTACAAAGATGAAATGCTATCTGCATCTTTGGATTTATAATCTACCGATACATCCCAGCATGCAAAAGGACGTTAAAAAGCTAACATTGTTCTTATTTGTGTAAGATTTTAATTTTTGAAGATTAAGTTTATGGGAAACGTGCCCCTGTACATCGGCAAATGTAAGCTTACGAGAGTGCGGGGTGGCCTGTTTATATGATGCATTTTCTTTCGGCGTTCGCACTTTGAGAAACAAATAGCAGACACATGACTGAACCAAATAGTAGAAGTTCAATAACGGGATATGATGCGTATCATTGTTCATCAGTAGTATTTTTAATAAGGACTAGGTTTCTGGTTTCAGTTTAATAGTGTGGATGCAGCTTTAGAAGCACCTAACGTTACGGTGTCTGATTAACCGAGGTAAATAGAGGGCTATGACACGAATGATGTCTACGGTATGACACTAATTAAAATGTGAAACTATGAGAGTAAATATAGTGTACTGTAGACAAAACTGCGCTCGTTGTGATCACACCGCGTCACATGCATGTTTAATGGACGAGTGCCTTTTTATTCGATTGTCGATTTCAAAAGGACCAGGAACTTGTACCGACACCTGATCAATTTGTTTGGATTTGGGAACATATTGGAACGCACCTGTCACAATGATTATATAAAAATATATAAAAATATAAAAATAAAAATATTCCGTTATAATTATGAGGATCCGAAAAAAATTAGAACAGAGCAACAGGAAATACGCGATTGCATTAAAAAACAACAGCAATGCGATTTGACATTATTTGTTCTTAAAGCCATAATTTCGGTAACTTGATTTTTAATTCATTCATTAAATTTAGAAGAAGAAATTCTCTCAATGTGCAAGATTGGGGTGTTTAGAAGGGAAACACGTACACAATCACAACACCAAAACCCTTAACTAAAATAAATCTTTGTACTCAGCCAATTCCAAAATGCCACATTTAAATAAGAAAACACCAACCACCTGTAACAGCCATTTATGTTCCGTCGAAAAAATAAAATTATAACCGATATAGAAGATGGAAGGGGGCACGCATGCGCCTAACGAACCAGTTCCAGAAACTGGTAGTTGGTAATAAGCCCACAACTACAGTAGCTCTTGGTTACGCCATTAGCATCATGCATATAGTTCTGAGAAGATTTCACAACTGAATGCCATAGCTCGTGTGTAGGCTACATTCAGGGCATTCGGTAAAATAATGTAACTTGGCAAGCCATGGAAAAAATTCATGCATTTTAATAAAATAAATTTAGAAAATGCCAAGATAGCGGTTTAATGTTATGAACCCTATGAATCAATCTAAGCACAAACTCGCTTACTGTACTCGAAGAAAACCTTCATAATAAAGAAAGAAAAAGTAGACGGAAAACTTTAACGAAGAAAAGTTTCTCACGAGTCACATTTTTAATACAAATTTTGTAACAAATATTTTGAAAACGCCATTGTTACCGAATTGTGCAAATCCTATCTGCCTAGTAAGGTTTTGCTCAGGCTTATTCATAAGGTCCAGTGACTTGCAGTGAAGTTAATACCCATTTCTGAAACATGCTGTTAAGTAAAACTACCAAACGTCAGCATTCTGGCAATTGCCAAATTGCAATTTATTTGCCAAAATACAGGCAATAAACATTGGTTTATTACTTTCGCAATTAATAAATTTTAAAAAGAATTGCTTTCATGCATCAATCCACAACGAAGAGCGCTACTGATGGATGCACTAGTAATTCCAAAACTAAATTTCCTTAAAAAAAGCTAAACGATGGTAAAAAACACCTGCGTGACCCCTTACAAAATCACTTACTTTGAGAGCTTTTGGGCTGTTGGAGTAGTCTACAGGCTGGCATTTAAGGCTGTATTCTCGTCCCCAGACCTGAAATCCCTGTAAATATAAAGGCCACTTACTCTCAGGGCATTTGGGCTGTTGGAGTAGTCTACGGGTTGACAGTTAAGGTTATAGTCTCGTAGCCAGCCAACTAGACCTAGCTGCAAAAAGAAGTGATGCATGGTCAATGTGAATTATAATGGTCACAGGAATATCAAGATAAAGAGAAAACAGAAAGACAGCCCACTGAACATTAATAAGAAAGATGACCCAAAGAATAACTGCAACGAATCCCATTACAGTCAACAATAATTATCACCAAAGCGTTATGAAAATCCCTAATCAGCAGTAAAATAATCCAAAAAAAGTGGATGCATCACACCAAATCACCATCATTAGTATAGCAATACAGTTACACTAATTGCGCGTGGCATTAATCAACCTATAGCGCTACTATATTGTACGTAGAGCTTTTTCAAGCGCAAGTTACATTATTACTTTAATCAGGGATGTTACACTTTCATCGCTGAACAACAGGATGGATAATTAAGTAAGCTGTGCCAATTTGAAACATTCTTTATGATTGTCAGACTGTGGCATTCTTAAATCTCAATGATGTCTAAATCCGTTTTTAAAAGAAAAACGGGCCAAATTTGTACCTCAAAAATTTAACTTTAGATCTTCATTACATGTAAGTGTAAAGTCCCTAATTAAAAAGCAAGCGATCCACCGCAGCTTTGATATTTGCAGCGGAGAGCTGTATGCATGCTCAAATACACATGACTTCGTATGCTTTTTCAACCATTTTCATTTCTTTCGTATTATCGGGATAATTAATTAGCAGACTGATAATTAGTGGTAAGCAAACAACAGGGGAGGCCGGTCTTGTACAACATCCTCTCTTCCCGACTAAACAATCGATGCGTGTAAACTCTTCCCGGAAACAATGGGATTTATCTCAATTGCTTATTTGGAAAAATCCAAGAAATGTGATGTTACAGATATTTTCTATTATTAAGATATTTTAAAAAGAATATCATGCAACGACCAATAAATTTAGATTGCCTCCTGATAACCACTTGCAATCGGATAAATTAGCCATTTCCCCATGAATTATGGCGAGCACAAACAATGCTTGTTTACCGTGGGTCGATGATAAGATACTGCACTTTTTTCAACGAATCGGCCTAATAAATATGCCGTTGTGAAGATGGCTTTGTTTGCTTCATATCAAAGAAGCATGCCATCATCACTCCGCTGTTGTACCTTTTTTTTATCGATAACCGGCTAGGAAACCGAACAAAATTGCAAATTGTCGTCTGCAAACGATAAATTGACGAAAAAGCATACCGGTCTTGAGTATACTATCTAAAAATGCCAACTAGGAATTTATAATCATGCGGTTTTATCGGTTTAACCTATCGAATGCTATTTTATGGACGGATTTATAGGAAAGTAAAAGCTGGCAAAAGTTCGCGAACAACGTCCATGCACAACACTGGTGGCGAAGGTTTGCATCATCTGTCTTTGCTTTGCCATAAATCCGCCTGAAACGTTTGGGAGTCTTTTAAAGGCTTTTCGTGCACCAAAATTCTTACAGCCTTGACGCCATCACTTGCATGAAACGTCATGTGGCGCAAATATCATGCAATCGAAAAATTGCGTTCCATATACAGAAATGGTGACTGACGTGCAGGGCTTATCTCGTGTTTTATTTGGTAATTTTCTCAGCAGTCGATGCCCTGGAGAATCTATATCGGAGTTGGCGTTCCCAACCCACGTGAGATCATAATTTAGCAACACGAGCGAAACCAGAGGTTGACCTCTCGCAAAACTCAACGTATTAGTAAACACTGGGAAAAAATGGCGAAATATTAAGTTCCCCTTTTATGTATATATATATAGTTATGTGGGTTTTTTTTACACATGTTTCTATATTATATACTGAACGCTCTCTATAAACATCAGAGACCATTATGAGTTACCGGATGATACAAAAGCAGTTGCTACACATTCAATTCAAAAGAATTTGTTCATTCTTTCCTAATCTGTTGTTCGACATTCTGGAGCAGTTGCAGATAATGTTAAGGAGCATGACACTACTACGCAATATCTTTAATGTAAATTTAAAGGTGTGATTCACAATGACATATCTAATGTAAACAACATAGGCGTTAATGGCAGACCAACAAAGACAAAGGAGATCATGCGCCTTATCTATCTCTTATCATTTACCATCAACAAAGCTATCCCACTGACATGTTTCAACTGTTTAGTAGACACTTAACATTATCTGTATTCGAGTTGTTTGAAATTGAATACATCTGTATGCCCATATTTCAACTTATCGGAACTTTCATAGGATTTTATAGGTCGACTATGTCTAAACTTGCAATCATTCCATGTTTGTTCACAAATTTACAATAAATTGCAACATGTTAATGAAGGGACGAAGTGTTTCGAAAAACATTGGTGATGAAATGATAGACTTCCAATGAATGGAATGTACCGCATCAAACACGATAGGTCTCTTGTGTGCTTTCTTCGCGCGCATAAATATAGTTTCTATTGATTATAATTAAGTCTTCAAATTAATAGGCAGGTGTAATATGTTTTATTTGCATTTAGTACTCACGTATTAAACCATTGCTGTAGGAAGTTAATTCTAACGTGAAATCTAGCACTTAAGTGACATTTCTGCCAGTTATGGTCTCGTCAGAAGACGTAATTCCCGATATTAATCATCATTTTTCTTCTCGTTTAATTGAAACAATTGTGCAAATATGTGTCATAAAATCAGGGCCTCGAGAACAAGTGGACAAATTTAAGACGTAATTAATTGATTTAATAATAGCGATAATATTGTTTGGAACTTTAAAGCATTTAGCGTGTCAATTTTGCGTACACGACTTTACGATTGGTAAAGATACCCCTTAATTTTCAATAAAGGTGCTCTTATTTTCGAAGTTTTATTCAGACTTAAAATATTTTTTTTGTAGTTGTGGGTATATTTCCACCTAGAAAACAACTGCTATTGTATCAACTTTTTTTCATAAATTCAGATATTTTAACGGATGAGTCGTTTTTTGGTTAAACAATTTGGGGATAATACTGGAACATGGCATTTGCAAACATGTTTTGAATGAGAAAACTATCAGCCCTATATCAGTCGCCGTTCAGTATGCGTCTGCACCGCCAGCCCATGGTTCATTAAGAAAACTCATGCAAACGTTGCGAAGTGAACCTTTTGGGGGTTATAGGCCTGGTGCTTTCGTCGGCAAAAAAGCGAATTTAATCCCAAGTTTCATCGATGCATTTTAAGATAGGATGCGTTTGGGTGCATGAGAAGGTGGAGGTTTGGGGGTTTTATAATTCACAAACCAATCGAAACGGACTACGAAGCAGTTGGCTGGCAATATATACTGTAAAACGAAAATGCATGTGTTCTTTGAATAACACGATGTGCTAGAGCTGCGAGGAAGAAAATCCAGTGAAGTGCGCATAAATTAACTGTCATAAAATCTGCAAACGCTTTAGAAGCCAAAGTGGCGAATAAACTTAGCAACGGTGATTACGCAAATTCGTCACATTAAGTAATTATGACTAAAGTTTCTGTGAGCATGCACATGTGTGTTGTAATCTAGGCTACATATTCTTCCGCGTTATACTATACACTGCTGCCTGATGGGCCTACACAACATCTTGTACGTACATGTATATTTGGATTGTGCAATGGCATTTCTATCATGAAGCTTAATTTGGCGCTGTATGGTTTTTGTTGGAATAATTTATTCGTTTATTGTCTGTCAACCTGTCCTTTAGGTTGGTGCATGCGTGACACGCTATTAGGCCAATTAAAGAGGAGATTGTTTATGATGATAAACAACATCAGCAATTGATTTATTTCCCTGAAACTTTTTTTGTTATCATCCTAAAACGAAATCATTCAATTTCGCTACAACCTTGCGCATATAGGTATCATGGCAACTCTTAATAAACTCGATAAAACTGTCGTTTTATGCTAGTGCGAGCAACTGCACAATTCAAACATGGTCAGCAATTGACGAAGTTCACAATGTACACGTACTTTAAGCTAAAGTACATGCAGACTCGAGGAAATTAACTTAATTCGATTGCCGCGCTGCGTACTGTTGTCACAGATATCACATGGCGTACAAACATCTGCATCAATTCACATGCATAAGTAAAATGTGTTGGCATGCACGTTACCTCGGCGAAGAGATAGAAACTGAAAAGCACCATGGCGATGTTATAAATAACCAAAATCCTCCGAAGTTCAAAAGGTTCTCTGTCCTTCATAAACTTTGGTCCTACAAATTTCACGAGGTAAATGTACGAAAAACATATGATTGCCGTCGGCCACGGACTGTCCATTAAAAACCAGCCATCTACCCTCCGATCTGCAATGAAAAAAATAACAATTTCGTCAGATACATTTGTCTTATATTAAACGATGATGTGACATGCGAAGAAAATAATGGCATGCCACGGCTATTATATATGCGATACTAACTAGGGTTGCTCACTGCCTTCTTAATCCCCAAATGAAGCTTAAATTTAATTTTGCGTCAAATATATTGACACTCCGTGCGGTCGTGACGTTATCAGCCATTAAGTGAATTTAAACCTACTACTTATAACTGTTTAACGAAAATGCAGTTTGTTTAATGTTCATGTATAATTTAATGTAAAGGCTGCTGTGTTGAATTTTCAGCTCGCTGTTAATATCCCGTCTTTCAGCTTTCGTTAAATAATCGTAAAGGTTTACATAATTTTTTTTTTAAAGAAATGTTTAAGTGGCATTCTATATGAAATTACGGCGAAGACTGACGAGCAATCTGGTTAACCTGATGTACATAAAAGTCGGTCTAAGATAGACATTCCCTGCGGAGATAGCTCATCAAAAATTGAATCTCTTGATGAATTAGATTCTATCTGAGTATAGATTTGATGTGTGTAAATAATAGAGTATGCACGTGTGGCATGTTTCCTCATGGGGCATGGTGGATTTCGTGGTTAATATATGCTTACTACGCGAATGTCAATGAAGTGGGAATCGTTCAGGAGTACCGGGTAAATATCGAATTTGGACTAACTTTGTGACTTTGTGATCGAAAATTCAACCCGAAAACTAAAAAAAATCATCACAATCATTTCAATATGATTTCTTCGATGAAGCTTCTTCTTTAATTTGGATAAATGTCATGGTGATTTGCTATGTTATCAATTCATTTTTATTCCATGCATTATAGTTAATCGATCGTCCTATCCATATTTCCGTTTGTTCGCCTCGAGTTTTATTGTAAGACGCGTTTCCGTTCCACTTTATAAAACGTTTTGTACCTGTATTTATTTAGTCGTGCACGCATATAACTCTTTACAATGCAATATCTCATTCTTTGTTTTAGAAAATTTATAGCTCCTAAAAATAATTATTACATTTCTAACCTTGTTCCAAAAACAACAAAAAATGTAATGTATGCGAAAGAATGTTTCTTCTGGATGCTCACGGTTTTCACGGCTGACCTCGACCTCTTTCATTTTTGTTACATAAAACTAATGGACGAACACAAAGATGAAACGTGTTCCACCCACGCAGGGATTCTAAAAAGCCCATATTCTCCTTTACATACATGTACACCCATGTAAATACTATGGCAAGATCTTGTCATATAATGGATGTGCCAGTATAACGTATACACAAACATACAGTTGCAAGCCAACACAACAACAAACGTACTTTCAACACATCTAGAAAGTCTGCAGTGTTGTTGGGAAAACTGATTTTTTGTACCTACAGTATAGGTAAATTGTAGTAGTGTCCAGATTGACCCATTCAGCTGGTGGATACCCCAGTATCGGGCAATATCTCTCACCTGGCTTGACCATGTTCGTTTCTCTCCGATAGTTGTGGCAGTATTTACATGTACTGTATGTCCAACTAAAAGTAGTTTTCAGTCAGCCTATCCTCGAGTAATTTTTTAGAAGTTACGAAATAAATATGTAAACATGAGTAAGATCCCCGATCCCACATCTTAATTGAGGGTGCGAGTGTGCAGCCTTCAGCAAAATGACGCTTTAAATTGGTCATTGTGACCCAGAGGTTCCTCCACACAGCAAATTATTTCAAAATTTTAAATTTTAAGTTGTAAAATGTTTTTTGTCGCACGCTCGCATCAAATCATATCTTGGGAGCAAGGATGATGGCCTCTTTAACTTCAATTTTCCACGCCATTTTCTTCTACGTGCTATATACTTTCCACGCGTAATTACTGTTTGCAACAACGGACCTTGAGGCACCCGTTTTAGCACGATCCAGTGACTTACTGTATGTTAATCGTGTATTGTTTTTCATCCATTCCAAGTACGCATTCACGAACTACATGGACTATATTTCAATTTCAACATTACAAAATTCTTGGATTCATATTTGATTGGAGCGTCTGGTTTCGATTTCATAACTAGGTGAGAAGGGCGACTTAGGGGGAGGAGAGAGCAGGGGCGAAGATTCAGTTTTAATATTTAGGTCATGGATTAAAGCTAAAAGATTTGCCAACCTTCGACACTTTGAAGCATGATTAATAACAGTTTCTAACAAGCGTGCTTGCGATTTTATAATTCAAGTTCAGCGTGTGAACTGCTTAATTAACATCTCAAACAGTTTTCCGCTCTTGGCAACATTTTCAATTCACGATGCATTTGTACGCTTAAGCAGTGTTGTCAGATCTGCCATTTCCGAATAAAATGACCACCTGCGGAAAGCGTATCGCTGATTAATTTTCCAGATTTTGTATTGCTTTCTCAATAATCAATAGCGGATAATTCAACAGTTTAATCGGAAAATCGTGGATTTAGATAATTCTGCTGTCAAATAAGAATATTCACTCCCATTTAGCTCGCGCCAGTTAGTTTACAACTTTACATGCATATGACGTATACAGTATACGTCGTAGAGCACGTCATTGCACTGCAAACGCATACAGGTAAAACCACCAGAGCAACGAATAATGGACTTCAATATGAGACTTAGCTCAATTAATGATTGAGCAAGTGGGCCTTTCGTGACTTTTGCATTATTTATTTTTTAAAAAGTCACGCGTCGTCAGAAATTACCGGTATAATCATATCCACAGCAGATCTTTATTCTCCTTGCGCAGTTTTCACTGTATATATCGCATTTTTACTGTTGGTAAAATGTACATGATGCGTATCTGGGATTGAGTGAAAATCATCGATGTATACAGGGTGTTTTTGAACTCATAGTACAAACTCAAACTGGTGTTATAGTAAACTAAGGTAAACATTTTTCACCAAAGAACATAGGGTCCAAAGGTACACTATTGAAAAGTTACGAATGTTTTAAGGGGGTCTATTCACCGATTTTTGTGGGCGGAGCCTATGAAATCCTATGGGCGAAATTTTGAAACTTTG
>JAQGBX010005412.1:0-13714 GCA_034698745.1 Megaphyllum sjaelandicum
CGCAAATTACCACTGAATGTCAATCACCAATTTAACACTGTTATGGGAGCTGAGTCTCCAAAACGTAATAAACTTGTTGATGTTGGATTATTGCCACGTTTATTAATTTCAAAAAGCATTTGTTACAATTTTATAATTATGAATAGCTTTAGGTACTGTTTTACTTCAAGGAGAGAAATAAAATTTTAAGTTATTATCCATTTTTTAA
This sequence comes from Megaphyllum sjaelandicum, assembly GCA_034698745.1. NCBI lineage: Eukaryota > Metazoa > Arthropoda > Diplopoda > Julida > Julidae > Megaphyllum > Megaphyllum sjaelandicum. The sequence goes on from JAQGBX010005412.1 coordinate 209, forward strand.
ATGATATTGATCAATTACTACATTCTGATAGCTTCATTTGGAGTTTATAGCAACTTCTTGTCTGTTCTAATAATATTTGTGAACCATAACTAAATATTTCCAGTATATACCATTGTTTCTTACTCTTTTAATATAGATACATGTGGTCGATGAATATCGTTTATACCCATCTTGGTCATCAAATCCTACCTCAGACCCAACTTTTACTAACCTTAAGTCTGGCATCATTGCTGGCAAGAGGGCCCTTAACAGATTGCATTTTGAATTGGGTTCTGCTGGCTTCTCAGAAGTAAATCATTATTATTATCTCACTGGACTTCCTGCTCTCTCAATTCTCATTTGGACAATGTTTTTATCCTTCAAAGGTGTATGTGGATCAAGTGGATCCTGATATCGTAGCTGTGACCCGCCATTGTCCCACATCACACCAGTCTGTCATTCTTGTTGCATTCACGGCGTTTCGGCATCCCGCAAATCCCAGAGATGGTCGATACATTCCCCCTCTTTGTGTTCCAGGTGAAATCCTAGTTTTACTGTATTGTTTGTAGAACTGTGTCAGTTTAAGGCTGGAATTCTGTTTTCTGCTAGGTCTTGTGGTTGAAGTAATATTTGAAGCTTGCATTGTTCACAAGGAAAAAGGCACTAGGTATGCCAAAAATGAGACTCACATTAACGGCTTGCCAGATTACCAGGTGGAAATTCGAGAGCACATTCAGCTGTACGAAAGTGATTTAGTGGAGCTGCGGCATGGAGGAAGTGGAGGTCAACAGGAAATAGAGTTCACCAATTTTCATCCAGGATCCGTCATTGCATTTCGGTAAACACCTGTTTGGCTTTCAAATGGCTGAATTTGTTTAGTGCATTAAGATTCTTTTCAGCACTTGCATCCCCACATTTTTTAAGCAACACTGTAAAGATATTTCTCGCTTTTGGCTACAATAATACAGATGAAACTTTACTGATATGATCCAATGATTTTTCAAATTAGGACGATTTTAGATGATTTTGTGTGTGCAATGCACTTCTTGAGAACATACCAAAGACTGGTAAATTCATCATTTTCAGATGTATAACTTTTTTCATTCCAGTGTGTCATTGCACAAGAATTCGGAAGGAGCCATTCTTGAATTGCGCAATTGTGTTTCTCAATTTGGGTTTGGGGTGAACCCTTACAGTGGTAGCCATTTGCAGACACGGGATGATAAACTCAAAGAGATTATAGGTCGCCTCACTCTGGCTGATCTGAACAGAGTTCTGTTCCGGTGTGAACCCGAAGAACGGGATGAAGGAAACGATCGGGGAGTCTACGTGATTTCAAATATAGGCGCTATGCCTTATAGTGGTCTTCAAGGTGGGCAGGAAGCAATTTCCATTTTAATGCCATCTAATCAATTTTTGGATATAAATAATCGGTGTCTTTAAATAGGCGTTGTGACCCTGTTTGCTGACATTCGTTTAAAAAATGACCTTGGTCACCCTCTGTGTGATAACCTCAGGCAAGGTGATTGGCTTCCCGACTATATTTCTTCCCGATTAAAATTGAATCCACAAACTGAAAATGTACGTTGAATGGATTTATCAGCTAATAGACTATGTTTAAGGCTTAACAAAATAGCTTTTTTAATCTCAGTATAAACATCAGATTAATTTTCTTTCAGTTGGGATTGTGGTTTGAAAATATATTTTCCAAATTGAAAACTGTTCCTCGTTACCTCATTCCTTGCTATTTTGATGCTATCGTCACTGGGATTTATTCATTTCTGCTTGAACACATGTGGAGTCTAATGTCCAAGTAAGCAATTTTGCCCTAAAATTGCCTTAAGAAAAACAGTATCCACCCATTTCCACCTGAGATAGCTTATAAGTCTTCCCTTTGGGGGGATCTTTATAGTATACACATTTTAAAATAGATGTGCATATGCCTATGAAACAGTTCAGTTTAAAAAATCTAAAAATCAAACAAATTTAGACATAACAAAAACAATACTGCAAGCATGGATATTGCTTACATTTGATGATTTAAATTTGTATTTTTGTAAACCATTGTTAATTGAGACAAGATGGGGGATACTTATATTGATAACACAATTTTTTTGAACACTGACATAGCTTTCATAGCATTTTGTATAATCGTCAAATAAATGAGTAAGTGTATAAATTTGTATTTTTTCAGCTTTATTTCTGAAGGATCATCTTTTGTCAGGTTTTTAGCTCTGGGTTCTGTCATTTTGGGTGGTGCAATTCGATCGGCTCCATTGCCTCTCCTTAGCCCCAATCTGAAGCCACCAACTCCTCCGACAGCCATAGAGGAAACTTATGGACATTGTATCCAGAACTGCACAACTCTTTCAGCAGGTAAGGTAGTCGTAGCTGACGTGTGTATCCTGGATTTAAGTTTTTAGGGCTGTGAACGTTCATGAAAAGTCCTCTTGTATTAGGTCTGCCCCATTTTTCAACTGGTTACATGAGGAATTGGGGCCGTGACACTTTTATTGCATTGCGAGGACTGTTTCTCATAACTGGACGTCATGCTGAAGCGAGGTGAGCTCACATGATTCATTTAAGCTCCTACATGAAGAATTCCTCTTTGTACGCATTTCTGTAATTTATGATTCTTTAGATTCATAATTTTGGGTTTTGGTGGATGTCTCCGTCATGGACTCATCCCAAATCTCCTGGATGGAGGCAAGAACGCTAGGTTCAATTGCCGGGATGCCATATGGTGGTGGCTCCAAAGCATTCAAGACTATTGTCACATAGTTGATGGAGGAACACACATTCTGAAAGACAGTGTCCTTCGTCTTTTCCCAACTGATGACGCTGAAGCATACTCTTCTCAAGTGGTGATTACACTTTACTTTATTTAGTTGTTTAAAATAAGCAGGCAGGATATCTTTCCTGTCAGGAAAACAAAATCGTTTTAAGTTAATACCGTTCTTACAAGATGCTTCTGTATATTTACTACTAATTTTAGTGAAAATCAACTGGCGTGATGTGTAAGTTTTTGATTTTATTCATTGCATAAAGGAACAAAATTTAGAGGACGTGATTCAAGAAGCACTCCAACGGCACGTGCAGGGGCTTAGTTTCCGAGAAAGAAATGCAGGCTTCAATTTGGACCGAGAAATGAAAGATGAAGGCAAGTGGCTGAAATGAGTTGACTCATTATGTCGAAATCGCTTGATTTGATCATTGGCTGGTGCTTGATTTAGGGTTTAATAATAGAATTGGAGTTGATCAGAAAACTGGATTCGTTTTCGGTGGAAACGTGAATAATTGTGGTACATGGATGGACAAAATGGGAAGTTCGGAAGCTGCTGGAACAAAAGGAAAGCCTGCAACACCCAGGTTAATGCCCACATAATTTGTAGTGTTGTAAACTTTTTTATAGTGCACTCACTGTCAATTCTTTACTTCTACATTCTATTACAGGGATGGCTCGGCCGTGGAGATTGTTGGATTGTGCAAGAGTGCTATCCGTTGGTTGATCCACATGAATCGAAAAGGGTTGTATCATTACAATGCAGTGACGTTTATCCTGAATGGTAAAAAATCCAATCTTAAATTAAATTTATTACATTTATGCACACATCCTGGTGGTGTGCCCAGTGTTTGCAATTTTTGGTTTCAAATTCTTGTATAAAACTACAATGAAATTTATATTAATCTTTAGTTGCATTATTTGTAAATTTTTACTAAATTTAATCATCTGTTATTATATTTACAAGGAACTGAACAAAAATTGACATTTGAAAGTTGGAACCAAAACATTCTAGACAACTTTGAGAGGTGCTTTTGGGTGCCAAATGGAGATTACAATGGATATGAGATAAATTCTCAGCTGGTCAATTCGAAAAATATTTATAAGGATTCGTTTGGAGCATCCCAAGCCTGGGCAGATTATCAGCTGCGCTGCAATTTTCCAGTAGCCATGGCTGTGGCAAGTAAATTTCTATTTATTACATATTTGTCAGCTACATATTTGCGCAGTAAGAACACTTAATTGGTTGCATTTCCTATATAGGCCCCAGAGCTGTTCAACCCTCAACACGCTTGGATTTCATTGCAGGTTGTTGAGAAACAATTGATGGGACCTTTGGGATTAAAAACGCTCGGAGAAAAGTTTGTTCGATAATTATTTTTTTATACGAAAAAACATAAGTTAGCAGCAAAAAGTAAATCCCTAAAATTTAGAACATTTTTTGAGAGCCAATTTACACTACCTCTTCAACCTGAGAATTTTGTATAATTTCAAAGTATTTTGGAAAATTTTTATGGAAATTCATTAGGGAAAGGCTGCTAAGTTATTGTTGTTGTTTTTTTTTTTAAATTTAATCTGAAGTTGAAACAATGTACTGCATTTCATAGACGCATTTGGCATTATTTCTTTGATATTTAGTGATTGGGCTTACAACGGTTATTATGATAATAGCAATAATTCTGGAGACCCGAAAATTACAAATGGATACAACTATCATCAAGGACCTGTCAGTGTTTCCTTTTCATATTGGGTTTGTCTCTTGGGAATTTTTAGTTTAGTTGATTAATCTTATATTCTCCTCCAGGAATGGCTGTGGCCAATGGGACATTTTTTGAGGGCCAAATTACACTTTGCTTCTTCGATCGGAGAATCGACTCTCAATGAAACCATTCTTTTTGTTAAGAAAACGCTTGCGCACCACTTAGAGGCTCTACAGAAGAGTGAGTGGCGGGGTTTGCCTGAGCTCACAAATCGGAATGGCGAACACTGCCCAGGCAGTTGCCCTGTCCAAGCCTGGAGCATGGGCTGTTTACTTGAAGTAAGTGTAATTCAGGTTTAGTTTTAATAAGATCTCTGGCAGCCTGGAGATCCTGGAAGTGGCGATTTTAAAATTTATGTGCTTTTATTATTGTGTGAACTTAACGTTTTGAAACATGTTGCTCATTATACCAATGTAATAGTGATTTTTGTCTTGATGGCGTTTTCAAAGATTATATCATAAAAATGCTCTTCCCTGGTGTATTTATTCCTTCCTATTTTAACGGACTTAAAATCATCATTAAGCATTTATAATAAAATAGCTTTTAATGACATTTAAATATTTTCCTTGTTTTGCCATGTGGAGATGTAAAGTACGTTATAATAAAATATCAATTTGAACATACATCAAACCTGAAGTTAACAATACAAATTATGCTTATGCACAAGTTTTCAATTGCTGCAAAGCACAGTTTTGGTGAAAGATTAGGCTAAAAATTTTTTTGAAAAAATAGTGCATTGGAAATTTTTCAGAGCAAAGTATTTAAAAACCTGTGAGAGTTAATTGTTTCATCTTATGCCATTCGTGATGTTTCACTTTTTTACATGCTTGTTGTTTTCCTGCAGGTTCTGCACGATTTAAACAATATATCCAGTGAAAAGTTTTAATTGCTACCTGTATGCCGTATCCGGTAGGATGATAATTTTACGTTTTAAATTCTCGCCATTTCCTATTTGTCGTCTTGGAAAACTTGAGTTCTTCAAATTTAACTAACAGTGCCATCAGATTGTTTTCCTCGCTTTTTGTTATCAGACAAATTTTATGCAGGGTTGTTTGAATGTTTTATTTGTTAGCTGCACTTGTTTTTGTTTAAGATATTCAATTTTAAAATCCCGCTCTTTTTGGCTGATCCACTGATCGGTGGCTGTGAGGTCTTCATTAGCGTTATTCAAAACTATCAAACTCGCTGTAAGTGCCAAGTTGAGTATCTTTGTTGTTAAGATCCCACTATCTAAAATTAGTGAATATCCAGACCAATTGGCATACAATGGCCTTTCTTCATTTACACTTGTACATGTATATAGCCTGTATTGCTTGTATTTATTTGAGGGCGCAAACATTATGCTATATATGAATGGGCAGATGCTTTTAACAATTGGATAGCTCATTAACCTTTAGGCGTTATTTCCAATTTTATTAGGAATTTGTCCAAAAAAAAGTTCAAGAATGTTTGAAATTTAGGAAAAACTACATCAATTTTAAATGATGTTCAAAATTTTGAAAAACGTTCATTTTTCAAAATTGTTTCAACTTTAGAAAGATGTTTCATCACTTACAATACAATACAATATTTTATTCACGAAGGTCACAGTAAAGTGACGTTTGAATACAGAAGTTATCCATGTTAGAGGATAATGGTAGAATATATCTTTCATAAATATAAAACAGGCGGAGAATGGGTATGATATAAGATATACAGTATTGTCAATTACGTTCAAATTAATTGTCCATTTTGTCTATGACCCCTACATACCAGCAATGCTATAATATATTCATGTAGTTTTAAGACATGTTTCCTTTCTTTAAAGTTTGTTTCCCCCTGCGTATACATTTATTATTTTTAAATATTTTCTAAAACATGTATAAATTTGGAAAGAATTCAAAAATTCTAACGAAGTTTTTGACAGTACATTAGTACTTGGTCTTTCTTAGTTTGGTTAAGGGGGTATGTAGTTTCTGATGAATGACGTCATTATTTGCCATGTAGCCCCGGACGTAGTTCTACAATGAAAAAATTACAGGATAACACATCTTTCCTTTAGTGTCTTTATTAGTATAATTTTTTTTAGTCATGCGCTATTTTGCATTCTTTCTAAGTTGATACGAAATAATTTATTTTATAAAAAATGAGTCATACTTTATGTTAATTTTCCACGACACAAAATCGTGAATTTTTTCTCCCCTTATAAACAATGCCAGTTTCTTTCACATAAAAAAGTTCTTTTGAAACGATTGAATTAAAATTTTACTAATTATATGTACATCAATGGCATATTTTCAAGCATTTTGCCAATTATCTGGGCCCAAACTGTCTGAATTAATGGGATTGCATTGTATTTGGAAATGTTAAAAAATGCCGAAGACATGTGCAGAATTATTGGATTCATTATTTATTCGTGACGCAGCAGTATATTTATTATTTTACAGCACATTAACAGCAACTAACAATGAACTGTGTATACTAAATGCACAATACACAAATTCACTTTTACTGGCTCTGGATAGCAGTTGAGGACAGGGTAGTTCTTAAAAAATGCAGTCAACTGTATTTTCTTATCTATCAATATTACATGTACAATATAAAAGAAGATGTTGTTAATTAAATCCCACTATAGTATCAGTAGTCAGTATTACACTATAATTCGGCAAGTCTGATTATTACTAATGGAAACCACTACAATCTTATAATACAATAATAGTTCGTCAAATAAATAATTCTAAAATCAAAATGTACACGACTTGCTAGTACATTGCCTATAGTTTTAGTTGATATTTAGGTGACATGAATGTCAGAATATATTACTTTCAATAGGCAATATAACAATTTAAAATAGGGAGATCTAGTGCGCCTTACATGAGAAGAAAAAAGAATTTCGTGCTTCCTCCACCTTACACAGATCTTAGCTAGAGCAGATATACACACAAGATATACAGATCCGATTTTGGGAAAGGTTTCATTCCCAAACAGTTATCTTTTCACGTGGCATGTTCCATAAAGTGGGAATTAAGTTAAAGGGATATTATATTAAAGTTGGTGTGGAAGAATTTTATTTATTGAATTTTTATATTTTATTTTGTGTACTTTTACCTTTTTTCATATACATGTTTATGTCAAATATTGAAGACTTTTTGGTGTGTTTGGTAGTGTTCCATTGGTAAAGTTATACCTGTAAGTACTGTACAGGGTATCCCATTTTAAAGGATCCACTGAAACATCTAGTAAAAAATGTTTTCGGTTGTTTGTAAATATTGACTTATCACAGGTACATGTACAGTATGTTGGCCATTTCTTTTCTACTGTACAAAATAATTTTGTAAAAAGGTATTCTTTTAATTTGTAAAGTACAAATAAAAATTTATCTGTACATTGTTTTAATGTGCAGCATTCGAACATGTAATAAAAATAGGAGGTTCAATGACCCCCTTCAAAACAACTTTTGTTAGAACATTTTTATTCTTAGCGTGCTTATTTTCCAAGATGATTCAGTGAATCCTTCAAAATGGGACGCCCTGTAAATATACACTTAACAAATGAAACACTTATCAAATATGCTAAAAATTCTTCATTTAATTCTCCTCCAAGATTAATTTCCATGCATAAATTTACTATCTGATTGCACTAACCGGTTTATATCAATCGTTGTTTCTGTTTTATCATTTTAATAAATGGAGCTGCCTGGGTATTGTGCAGAAAAAAACCAAATTAAATATCAAATGCATTTATTCCCATGATCATGCAGTGTTCAGGGAATTTGTTTATATTCGACGAAAACATGGAACAGATTTTCAATTCAAAAGAAATACGTTAAAATAAACCTGAGAAATGTATCAAGATCCCTAGCAGGGGTCAGACTTTGAAATATATGATTCATCATGCCTTGAAAATTGATACATTATTACAAGTTTCCCCCATCTAATTTCTAGCCTTTAACCTCCAAATTTTGTTCACGGAATGTTATACGTCATCAAAAATTCCCCTCGGTGGTTGATTGTAACCTCTGGCTCTTGCCGCGAAAGACCAATTGGCATCAGCATCATCCTCCCCTTGATACAACCGATTGGAAAATTGAGCCGGTGCAGCAGCTGCATTGATGGCATTGGAAGTGCGCACATAATGATTGTAAGAGTCAACCATGCTGTCCCCAGTGTAATCCACAGGTTCCACATCACGAAGCAGCTCAGCACGGGCACTCTCTGTGGAATTCTCTCGTTTAAATCCCAGCACTGGAAAGGAAATTGGTATTCTACGTTCAGAAGGTTTAATTGAGATTAGGTGTTTAAGTGTGCTGAATCATATTTACCAGGCTCTTCTGGTTGGCGTTGTCTCTGAGTGCGATACATCGCATTCCCAGTCAACTTTTCTTGGAACTGTCGCCTTCGAATTTCCCCTTCTTCCGTTCGTTGGCGTTTGCGTTTTTCTTGTGGGGGGGAAAAATAAAATACCGTTAGGGTCCGAGGTTTTTTGTCTTCGCACATTAGCATTAATTGACATTGGACATGTTTGTAGTAAACATGAAATGTGTAAGGATCTTAGTTAGAATTTTTGAAATGTTGTTTCAGACTCCCCCTTCCCTTATGGCTGAATTCTGTTAACTTCTTATTGTATACTAACTTTCCTCGAAGTAGTTTAATTTAAACACACTGAAGAATTTTAAAGTAGGAAAAAATCAATGGGTATGATACTTGAATAGTTATTGTCAAGAATGGAATATGGTGCAGTGTGAGACCTCCTTAGCGTTAAAATCAAAGTTAGTTAAGAGCAAAAGTTTACCTCGCTTGATTAATTCTCTGCCTTCGTCTACAAGGTCGCTGGTCATTTCGTCATCTCCAATAAACTGCTGGAATCCGAGCAAGTGCAGAAAACGACTTCCTACGCGAAAATAAGTTGCTAAACACAGAATGAGGATGCCAATAGGGAAGTAAATGTTGAAGCCATCAGATATAAATGCAATCACGTCCATATGCCCCATAATCTGCGCATTCAAAAAGAACGCAGCAGTTTTAAGCAAAGTGGTTATAAGAAGGCATCTTTTGAATATCATCTTCAATTGGCAAGTTACCCCGGTGTACGACGTTTCTGCAGTACCATGGTCACTCGTAATGTGGCTGTCCAAATGCACCAAGCCGAGGAAGTTTAGACAAAGTGGCGGAGTCAACCGGCAAAGTAACCTTGTAAAAATGAATGGTGATTCATTTTTAGTTTGATTCTCATTGATTGTTAGTTAAAATTTCTATCATTAAGTGTTTTAATTATGTCAGGATTTTCTGACTGATAATGATTGCATGCATCATTCAAAAGAAATACGCACATTCCACTGAAAATGAGACTGTATTCGTCAGTTTGATGATAAGGAGCCAGATAGTAGTAGTTCAAAACTCTGATCTTGAAGATGGTGTAGTAGGCACACACACACAAGTATGCAATGGTCATACATGACACCATCTAATCGATGACATATGGAAAATCTTAAGTTTTCAGATAACGAATTAAAAATAACATTTCTAGCCCTTATAAATATCCCCGATAATAATGCACAGTTAATTAATTGACCTTCCCTTCTTAAATTCTTGCCCTAACTTTCTTAAAGCCCCTAACAGACTTTGAACGACTTTCAATGAAAGTAAAAAATAAACTGTTTTTCACCTCAATATAAAGATAATCATAGTTTTGCTTAGCCAAATCAACAAAAATGGCGAAGAGAGAAAGCACGGGCGATTTGTTGAAGAAGGTAACTTCAGACCAGACAACAAATACTGAGAAAACTGTTAGAACGACTGCCAAGATCCTCAACACCCAAATTCGGATAAAGCATTTCCAGTACCACTCTATAGAGACAAGAGAAACAAATCTTATTGCTGGATCAGTGAAAGGGGCCATTTTAGAAAAAAGTGGTTCATTGAGATCCACTCGCCTATTGTTGGTGTGTAGAATGAACGCCACCACAATGACTGAAGAGTTTGAAAGCTGGGCTTAAAATAGTGATCAGCGCTCATTTCGTTCCGGGCTAAATCTTCCAGGTCAATGGCGCTCTCCACCAGCATTGACCACTGTGTTATGGTACGGTGTTGAATTCGAAGTGCACGAATAAACTGTGGAAAATAGTGAAACAGTTACGCGAGCTGTCATATGATAGTATATTTCAGACATAGGATCTCTGTACCTGTCGGTGCAATCGTATGAGAGATCTTTCTGATGGAGTCTCAAATGGACTAGCATTTACATCGTGGGTGTTGCGTCGACGGTTATTCAAGAAGTTGTTCATGGATTCTGGAATCTATATGAAAGATTCACAAAATATATTAATTTATGGTGGGGTAGAAAGAAAAAAACCAAAAGATAAATACACACTTTTCCTAAAATGGTATCCACATTTTTCCTCAGTGGATGGGTTGGGCGTATGGCATCTGATATACGCTGAAGATCCTGCAAATTTTAATCAAATTTAAGAATGAAATTTAAGAATGTAAGCACGTAACCTAGGTTAATGTCGGCACTAGTATTATTAGACTTGCTAATAATTTTATTTTGTCGTTTTCATAACATTGCTGTTTAAGAAATGTTCATCATTACTTAAACAGCTTGTTCTTAACCAACAAAAATAAAGTTAAGTGTAGTCACTGTTAATGGTTATATGCCCATGATTTTTTGTCTTAGTTGAAACTAGCAGAATAGTTACATCTAAGATGTCCTCGACAGCATCCTCTGCTTCAGACCGTTCCACGTTTAATTTTGCCGCCTTGAAATATGTGTAATTTAACATAAAACCACGCTTGGAACTGTTCCAGCAAGAGCGTGGGACTTCAACAAGACCATAGCCTAATAAAAGCACCAGTAGGAATAAGCCCCATGTATTGCTCGTCGTCACCAGGATCACTTTCAATTTTGGTCTGCAAAATTTGAATTTAAATTTGAAAAAAGTTGAGAAATAGAATGGCAGGATATTTTTGAAAGCATCGCTCACCCGTCTAACTGCAGGTTGGGCGAGGCGGCAATGTAGACAAGAAGAACCCCAAATATCAATAAATAACTGCCATAATAAATAGCATTATCAATGATGGCTGATCGTAGTTTTCCAAGCACTGTGAAATCGCCCGCTTGACTGTATGACTGCATCAATGGCAGGATGAGCCTGCAAATATCACAAAATGCATATTGGCTTGTAAACCTGGAGAGCATTATCGATGATATATCTAATATTTAAGGATGAAAACATGAATTTGGACAACCATGTTAGACACTGGGATGTCCAGTATACAATTCGCCACAGAATTGGCAATACTTGATCGGGAATATGACTCCAAGGTTCTTTACATGGTCTTGAATCGCTATCTAAAATAATAACACATTTAAAAATAGTAAAGTAAAAACCCTTCACACAATTCCTACTGTTACTATTGCCATCGAAAAAGCTCGTGCACATTTCAGACTTTGATTACCATCAGCGGCAGCAGCTGCAAGTGGCAAGCTTCTTTCGGTAACTGAATGAAGCCCTGGTGCAATTGTTATGTTGGCTGAGAACGTCGCAGTGCGATTCTCATACGGGCTCTGGGTTACCGGCTGTGTTGATGCAAAAGTTGTTGGTGAAGTTATCAGTGTTGTGGGTGCTAGAGTCGATGGTTGAGGAATTATACGATGCTCCTTCAAACATTGCCGATACACCGTCTAAGGAGTGAAGGTCATGCTCGTGAGTAATATGCATTCTCTGTGACACTATATATATAGATTTCGCTTAATGTCGATTACATGAGTTTTAATTAGCAGACATATGACACCGGATAACCGGAGAGCATTTATATGGGCACGAAACCAAGAAAAAACATCGAGCATCGACCCAGCTTCTTAAAAATTATCATAAGTATGACGTTGAACGAAAACTGCGCAGGATACAAATTCTACATACCGAGGACACGTCCAGTGGAAGAATAAATATGATAATAAACGAGAAATACCAAGCAATTAGCACAGACAAGGTGACGATTACGTGATGTTTACTCCAGTTGCCATACTTGTATAGGAGGGCCGCGGCAAGGCAAAAAGTACACACGATTTCTACGGCCAGAGGACCCACACTCATTTTTGTAAACGCGTTGATTGTAAGTACCTAACTTATATTTAGAATAACGGACGTTAAAAATGACATTCTTTGAAAGATTTTCATTTTTTCAGATTCCATTCATTCGATATGCCAATGCGCACTGCGAGAGTTGAAACAGCTGTGCAAACAGTGATTCACCAAGATGCTGATTCCGAGCTGCTAGCAAGAATGAATAGCTGATAAATGCGGAGATGAGCATCTTCGAAACATCCCAAGAATGCGATAAAAAAGATTAATTTCACGGAATGTAAAAAATGCGAGACTTTTCGAAAGCGCTCTACATCTGAGACATGTCACACTGTGGTCACACGCCCCACGCACGGCGCTTCAGATCAAGGCGCTTACTTGCAAGGTAGTTTTATCTATGGCGATTTGGTAATACAGTGTATTCCTCGAAATTTTCTGAGCCTGGAGCAGATTTCACGGTAATTATCCGGTTTTCTCGATATCATTTAAGAATTGTAAGTCGCGGTGCTTAATTACTGAGTAGATGGTTAGGCATTTATTTGTATTTATCGACTTCTTATGGCTATAAGACTGCCAACGCCTTCGGTACAGCTTCGGGGCAATCATTCGATCGTCCATGGTGAACTATAAACATGAGGATCCGTCATTTTTTCTTAGTAACAATTTCTGCATATTCTTGTGCGTTATTATTTTTGTATCCCTGTGCTCAAGTAACTACCGCCCCAATTCCAGCACAATTGCCATTCCAGCACTGTTCGAAGCGGAGTCAGCGACCACCATTGCTCAGTCATCACTCTCCCTTTAACTCACCCTATCTCCCCCAGCCCTCCCCGCAATGTCCTGCTTTTCGGCAAAGCCAACCTCCCCTCCATTCATAAATCCCTCCTGGAAAACCTTCCCAACTTCCAATCATGCTCTGCCAA
>JAQGBX010005413.1:0-13713 GCA_034698745.1 Megaphyllum sjaelandicum
AAATGAAAAATGTTCTCCAAAAACATATCTTCAATTAGCCTCGCATGGAATCCGTTGGCATATATAATTCATAAAAGGATTGCCAAATAAGTGCATCTTATGATGAATTTGCAACAACTGCTGCTCGCGAGTTGTTCCGCTTGAACGCCGTTCTTGAAAACGGACATGTAGCGTTAATACTCCAGTGCCATGGATGCTGCAAACGCTGCACCAAAATTTCTCGAGGTTAAGCAGGTGCCAGAATTTTATAGAAGAATAAATATAAAACAGAAAACGTCCGGCACACGGACGAAATCAAGTAATGCGGTTTTATTTTACTCGTGACATTTATTCTGGACATTCAGTTTCATAGGCTGCAATTGACCAGCTTTTTTATTTGTCAGAAAGTGAAATGAACCCAGCATTTACTACACATAAAAAGTGAAATAAAAACGTTTCTCACCGAAACAATCAATTCCGCACCGGGCATTTGCGCGAGAAGAGTGCGAAGGCAAAAACAATGAAAAATGCTTATTTGTTGGTTATTACTTCTCCGTTGAGGGCAATTCCCCGTAGGACGAACAGGCGAACAATTTCTCCATTACGTTAGAAAATGTGGCGAGCATCAGATTTGTCCACCGAACTGGAACAATACTAGCTCAGCTAGTCCAAACATTTTTACGAAGGCCGCCCCAAAAACAAAGAAAATAATATTCATACTTTGCTTAACGACACTTTCGCTTCCCACCCATGTTTTTTTTGATCGACGTTTGTGACGATAAAAAAACTGCGCAGGAGAGGTCAAATGTACATCGTGTCGCATATTCTTTGCCAAGAAGTAATAATGGGTCATACGCGTCGGTTTACACTCGAACGTGGAAAATCGATAAATGCACAATGGGGTTTGAAAAGTTTGACAGGGTGACTGGTCTAGGGCGAAGGAACCAGAAAAAAAGGCACTGTTTAAGTGGCGGAAGGAGACAACTCGAACAGGAAAACACTATATATGTCAGGACGGATAGAGGTTTTGCATGAATTGAAAAAACAAAATAAATAAATTCATATATGCTGTACTGCACGCAGTGATATTTAAAATTATGAGTGAACTAGCACGTATACGAGGTATGTTTCACAAATTTCCTACGTGTAGATGCCGAGAGAATGATAACCTCGTTACTGACCACGATGCTAGAATATTTGTTTAATAAAGTGATACGGGAGCTCACACAGAAGCTTTAAGAAAGCACTTTGACAGTCGTGAAGTCAAAGTGTGCAAAATCGACCGGCTGACTAATTCACTCAAAGTTCTGGCTTGATTTAAAAATTGTTCATTGTTCACATGTCGACGTGACTTCATGACTGTCAAAACGGACATTCGTAAAGCTTCTGCCTGAGTATCCTAAATGCTAACTACAACATAAGTGTACGTAAATAAATATATGTCTAAAAATGTCGAGCTGACCCCCACCCACTTTATCATTTACTGTTTAATAATAAACAAATGTGGAAAAGAAACCAAAATCGAACTTATAGTTGGAAATTAAAGTTTACAAAATAAAACATCGATATCCTGGATGAATCAACGTTTTACATAAGAAAATGCATTTTGAAACTGCAACAAACAAATATACAGTACATTTGTAGCATTGATATCCTAACTTAAGAGTTTAAAGCATTGCTAAATTCTTAAATGCACGCCTGAAAAAGTTTCTCTGCACGGAACTATAAAAAGTTTAACGTATTCCAAATTCAGATTTTAAATGGCGGGAATCGGACAGGCAAGATAACGTATGGGTTAGTCATTTCCGGTGCTCGAAGAAGTATAGCTACAAATCAAGAATTATGTCCGTAGTGAACCGTGGCAATGGTTAATGTGTATTCACCCACTACTTGTAAAAGTATACTAAAGTTACCGTAAAATGGACAAAAGAAGAAAAAAAATCGCCTGCTAAATATTCAGTAAATGTTTGGCGAAGTTTGGCACGGGAAGATCATTCCAAGACCATCGACAAGGTTTACCAAGCTTTGCGCAGAATAGAGTGCGGTAGAAACAGGAAATGGGAGTCCCTTTCATTTTCGCTTATATCGCCTCCTTGCTTCCGCGAGACGCACTTGGGATGCTTAGATATAAAATTTCGTGAAAACACACCATTTTCTTTTATGAATTTAAAATGTGTACAGCCTGGTATTTGACATTTATTTGCTGGAAAGCAGTTAGAGATGTCAGTGAACTGCATATAATGGCAAATTTTATGTTTCAAAATACAGTTAAGTGCGTGAGGATGTTAGGATGCAATAAAAGTGACAGCAAACAGAAATGGCTGTTATCTATCCATAAAATACCTAATTCTAATAAATGCGCCATCGCTTAATACAAATACACTAAACAATCCCATTCCCAAAAAGCGTATTTCAAAGTCGAACTCTGAAATCTCGAACATAAATTTCATGAAAATCAGTATTCCGCGAAATATACATAACTTTCTACAGCACAATCCTCGCACTTTTTGTTTCTAAATCCAACTCTTTAAATTCTACTTTTAAAACCCCAACAATTCAACTTCCAAGAATGAATATAACTTAAAAATAACAACGCCCCAGAAACCAATCCAGACCAAGACATAAAAAGCGGACAATGGCGCCATGAGAAAATAATTTATCTGTACATGCCCGGCACTATATTGATTTTTTAATTCCGATATTCAAAAAGTTTGAACGAAAAGTTCCAAGATGAGAATTTCTAATACACGTCGTACGTACTATTTAATGTATTTCCATTTTCAGTATAGCACATTATACCTTGCACTTGAGATACTGGGAATAGTTGAACCTTAAATTCCTTTATATGCGAGGATTTCTCAAAAATTCCTCGTCCAATATGCAAATCGTTTCTCCAGAGTTATGGTAGAGGCGATAATATTTTTATGAACGACGAGAACGCCCATTAATCTGAACCTGAGCACGTCATGGACTATAGGCTTGGTCAGCTCTCGAGTGGGCCTATTCCTCTCACCGCAACAGTGCACCGCAAACTACAAACTCTTCGCCAATAAACAGCGATGTCCATGAATTTTTACTCCAAAGACTCGTGGCAGATAATCAGTCAACGTTGTGGCGAATTAAATCACGCCAGTCAGCCATGTTGATGGACATCAACTAAAGAGCTGGGTATAGCGATGTTTCTTCTAAAGTATAAAGCGTGCACGCGACACGAGCAAAGATGAGCTCACAAACTCATCAGTGGACAAAACCATCCTCCTCGAAGTTTCTTTAAAAATCTCACTCGTCGATGTGCTAACGGTGAAATCTTTAGGAAAACATATATTCCAGAATGTTGATAACGAATTATCAATCCTGTCGCATTGTGCTTGTAGAAACACAGCGAATGTTTTGAAAAATTCATATTTGAGTAAATTCGCTGTCACCCATACGGCCAGGAGTGTTGTCGGCGCACTATCATTGCGAAAATGACGGGCCTTTCAGAAATGCGATGGTTTGGAAATTATGTTAATAAAGCAACCAGACTGTTAATTTATGACCAACTATCATTCATTTGTTATTATCTGTCTGCCAGATTGTATGTATAAAAACATGGCTGGCATATCGGTACTACTGCATGTATTCAATAAATAAAGTGGAACGATATACGTACTTGTATAGGCCTACTGTTTTGTTTATGATGTCATACATGTAGTATAAAATACATTGCCAATTTATATAATAGTCCTAATTTCTCGAAGGATTTTTTGCCTTTTTTTGTTACATTAGTATGTTAGGATATTGAAAATTGCAACCTAGTCCATCAAAACAGCCGATGCATCTTATATCCTTAGTCCCTATAAAGATTTCAGAATGTTTCTTGGAGAAATTACCCGTTAATGAATTACCGTTAGTAATCGGTTTAGAATATCACCATTGTCAAACAATATAGACAGTATCAATTACAAGCGCAGGATACTGGCAATGTTTGCATTCTGCTGAATCGGTTCAATAGGACCTATTTTATCTATATTCTGGTCATCACTTGGATGTGGTCAGCTTACAAAGAGGTTTTCAGTTAAAGTGCTTTAATGTTTGTACAAAGAGTAGCAAAGAACTCTCTCCAAAGATTCAACGTTTCTCCTGAAAGAAAAAGTGGAACGTGTTATTCGAAGACTTTTCTTATGGCTGATATGACATACTCTGTAAAAATACCGCATATTGTATTAAATATTCCAACTTGAGCAATGGGAAAAAGACACTCTGAACATCACGTATCCATAAGAAAGAAACTACTTTAGATGGTTCAAACTACTTTAGAAGGTTTTCAAGGATCAAAACTTTTCCATCGTAAGAAATGGTTTTTTTTTCCTGAATGGGCAAATATATCATTTAGACCACAGGGATTCCAGAACGTGCCGTTCTCATATTTTTAAACGTTGTCGGAACATTTGCGGCAAATGCAATTAACACAAGGCACTTCCGCTACATTTTTCGTTTTTCACATCCAGACAGCTGAGAACTCGAAAGTCGTAGGTGGAAAAAAAATTAAACTTGCATGTATACTAGAATTATGAAAATTGATTTATATCAATTTTTAAAAATGAAGATAAGTCTTGCATATAAATGTGTGCTCAAATAACAAAGTCAATAAAGGCCTGTTGATGAAGAAGAATATAATTCAAGGTAGTAGCCAAGTGAACGAATTTATACAGCTGTACTGTCTGTACAAGTTTAGAGTTGTATGGATTCATTTTACCAAAACTTTCTCAATTAAAAATAAAGATTTTTTTATAAGCTACGTATTCAGTCACTCAGAATACATGCACAATGGATGTGGAAGGGATTGTTTGGAACGAATATTATTCGGGAATCGTGATAAATTTGCTATACTTTTATTATTGCTGAACATTCAAGTTTCTGTTTGAATATGAACACAAAATAAGCAAATCCATATACTGAGCCAGAATCATCCAAATGAATAAATTTCATTCAAAATATTCACAAAGATGTTTAGGAAAATCATCGGAACAATGCTTGTTCGTTAAGGACAATACATGAACACAATGAACACTGGCGTCTTCACACACTATGCAGAAGCTAAAGAATAATTTACATTTACGAATCCGACGCTTATGCTGTTTATTTGCATATTTTTTTTACTTTTAAGAGAAAAAGAATTCCTGATATTGGGAACAATCCATGCGTGATACATGTATAGCCTAATTCTAACATATTATCATGTAGTGAGGTTCCACTACATTAAAACGTTCCATTAAAAAAAACTAGAATTGTTTAATACCCGAGTTCCCTGGATAAAATAATGCTATCATTCCTAATATGCTGCGAAAAAGTCATCAGCAAATTAAAACTATCATTAACTCAAAGAATTCCTGATATTGGGAACAATCCACGCGTGATACATGTGTAGCCTAATTCTAACATATTATCATGTAGTGAAGTTCCACTATTAACAATATTCCATATTGTTAATTAAAAAAACTAGAATTGTTTAATACCCGAGTTCCCTGGATAAAATAATGCTATCATTCCTAATATGCTACGAAAAAGTCATCAGCAAAAACTATCATTAACTCATATAATTATGTTATACATGTAGTATAATTAGTTTTTGAAGTTATACGAATCTTATAAGTTTTCTGTAGATTCAATAAGCAACACGCACATACAAACGTACAGTACATGTACAAGTATATTATCCCAGTTTTATTAATAAACGTTAACGGTAAAACTTTAAAATTGGGTGAACTTTAAATAAAATTCGTTACAAAATAATTCAGTGCGACAAAATCTCCCGTAATATTTCATTCATCTTAGCATCTGTGCTATTATAGGCATAACGTATATGATAGATCTCTTTACAATTGTACATGTACAGTATATACAAAAGGGCACTGAATAGAAAAATATGCTTTCCAAACGTAACTCAGAATATAAAACATTTTCATTCCATGTGTAGGAGTCTGAAAACACAACGCGCAGTGCTGAAAATTTGATGAATTTATTAAAGATTTAAAAGTGACTCCGAGCCAGAAAAGTTTTAGCTTTCAGCACCGAAGCCATGAAAATATGTCATCTTTCGGGGCATCAACTCGATCAAAAAAAGTTCTATAATAAATTGACTATTACGAAGGATAGACAAGAAAAAAACACAATTGCGAGCCATAAAAATTGCTCACGGTCACTATTTTTCGTCCACCGTTCGTGCCAAAGGAAAAAGCATCCTTAAAATAAAAGTGGAAGTCGCACATAGCCTATTTGCGCTTATTCCCTCCCATATAGAAAATATAACAAGAGAAGCAAAGCAATTACTACTGAAAGTATAATAGAAAATCAGGGAACGCTCTCTCTTTTCACAATACACTTGAACCCTGGGGCACTTGCATCGCTTCGCTTTCAAAGAGCAAGAAGTTGGAAAAAGCCAGGACAATTTTCAGACTTCTGACTACATATTTGCCTTCGAAAAAATCAATGCCGTGATTAAGGTGCTTCACCGTCTACGGGGCTGCAATCCACCGAACAACGCAATAACGTCCGAAATCCCGCAAAAACACATCCGAGACTACATATAGGCCAACGTTATATTGCATTTCTTAAAAAGCATAGACGAACCACTCATTTTTAAGTCCATTCCGCACAAAGGTCCGCCAATATACCTGCTCCGAAAGAGTTTATGTACTATGTCGGGGTTGCCATTTCTGCCGACAGCAAACTACAAAATCTATTCAGACTTCATAGAAAAGATTTTAGTATCAATGGGAAGGGAGCATTACGGAGTAGCCATTCAAACCCCTTTTTCTTCAAAAATCAATTTTTGCGAATGACCTTCTCTCGTTGGAAAAGGGCATTACGCAATTAACCCTTTCGCTTCATCGACAAGATTTACCGCACTGTTTCAATAACTATTTCCCTCCTACAACACGAAAAATGGCATCGTGGAAATAAAAAGACCCCCATAAAGGGTCGACAAAACTTTAGTTTAAAAATAATTGAATGCGATGATGATGGTTGCGCCAACCCCCAAAACACGCAGTGCAGAGGGTTTGGGGAGCAACTTTATGTAACGAGACTGCTTGATGGAAAAACTTTTTAGAAAATTGCTATCCGAGGAAGAAAAATTGAGATAAGAGTATACGCAAACAGAGAATTGTCAAGCAATCAAGGTGCTGCAATATGCGAAGATAATATATTAAGATTGCATTGCCCTTGGCAAAACGTTTTCCAAGTAGCCCTCCCACGTGCACCGAATTTTCAAATTTTAATATTGATTGTCTATTATGTTCGCATACTTGGCTTGGGATTACATAATCTCATTTTGGACATTAAATCACATAGGACGTACGATTAACCGTCGGATGCAAGTACAAAACATACGTACAGTACAAAGCAGACGAAAACATGCGATATGAGAGGGTGATTCTATTCTGATTCCGACAAGTTATTCAGTGAAGCGCAGTAAAGAAGAAATCGCTTTTTACGAATTTCTGATAATACGAACTCATTTCCAGTCCCCTTCCATGTCAAGAACGCAAATGGTTTACAGATGGGGTGGTCGCCCAGTATGTAATGTAATGTACATGTATCATGGCCATAAAAATTATTTCGGTCAATAAACTCTATAGAGGCAATTATGAAGAAGCTATTGTATAATGCGTTCGGCTAGTCGGCATCTTCTTTGTGCACCCAAGTGGCATCCCACAGCGTACACAACTATATTTTCGTATAATATTTCTATTCACTTCTTGCACATCATACAAACGAGCGAATCCCATGAATGGCTAATTGCTTTTAAACGTCGTTTTTATGTTTTCATGATGCTGATATATAGAGATCGTGTATCAGTGAACTCGATAGTTTCATAAAAACACTCCCCAAAATAGAAAACATCAAACTACCATTGCAGAGTTGAAAAACATGCATGGTATTACCAATGTTGTTTACAGTGTACTTCTGAACATGCGCCAATCCTGGTTTCTATTTTGAATTATATATAAACCCAACAGAAGCTTGCATATCGTTACGAAATCAACTGTACCGTATAATCTCATGGGTGCAGATGGTTAAACTTAAGCTAACAAAAATTGTTTTCGTCAACCATAATACCAAGCATGTTATATACACGTGTGTAACGCTTTATGCAATTCATAGGAGCTCGTGGCATCCAACTATTCAAATTTTCAAATTACAGAATATATCTTCAGTTATTCACATAATTCAATGTACAAAACATTGTTTCAAGCGCAAATTGTTTAAAAATTACCTTCAGGTTATGTGTATACGGTGTATATGAAACATACAGTAAAACCTGTTAAGAGTGACCACTAAAAAATGCAATGTTGGTCACTGTACACAGGTGGTCACTATAAAAGAATGCCTGAATTAAATTAAAATGAACATCTAAACTGTAATACATGTAGTAACTACCAAAAAACCAAAAAAGTACAGAATCATTATGTCCATGTGCATTACATACAGTATATTTATTGCCTTATAACACATTTGTTGTTTTTTAAAATAAAAAATTATCAAGTTTTCCTAGTTTTAAATGCTTTTTGCTTCTTATGATCATGTTTTCAGTGAATTTTTCAATCTGAATAACATGATTGGCTGAATTATTTGAGAACCACTGGGGTTAAAGCAGGATGCAAGGTGACTTAACTGTTATCAAGTCACTTTATAAGGTACACTGGCAATGTAAAAATTGCAAAAAAGGCAACACAATAGACAGGTGGTCACTGTGCAAAGAATTTTTATGAAGTAAATGTAGACTAAAAAAAACAAAACACTAAAAAGTGGTCAAGATAAACAGGTGGTCACTTTTCCAGGTTTTACTGTACATGAATTTCGTGTTTAAATTCTCGAGTTCCATGCCCAAAATATTTATCATTATATGCAAGATATGCAAATGTTCTGAAATCCCAAACACTTCTAGTCCCAAGCATTTCAAATAAGAGATACTCAACCTGGACAGAGTGGGCTAACGATAAAAATAAACGTCGACTAAATTTGCACTTTTTCTAGATGAGCGTGCGAGGGGTAAAAAAAACTATCATTTCTCATAGTTGAAAAGCCCAGAATGATCGAGCTTCTCTGGTAGCAAAGCGGTGCGTGGTTCGCAATTCCAAAAGGCGTTGAGAACTGCATAAAACATTAAGTTTGAGGGATCCGGGTCGAAATGCTCGATCACAGCGCCATTCGGCAATCCGTTACGTTCCAAATCCGGAAAACGGAACTGTCAACGCTGACAACGACCAAAGTTTTAAAAGCTCGATGTTGCCAAAAACTCTGCTAAAAATCAACATAATCAGGGTTTGGAGAGGAGTCACCGAGGCGTGGAGCGTAAATAGCCCTTTGATTAAATGCAAAACTGTTGTCCGAGGAGGTCCGAGCCCGTAAGCTGCACGCCTAGCCGTATACCGATACATATGCATGAGAAAACAGGACAAGGATATTGCGCGCAACAGTGCGAACCAAAGCCATTTCCATGGCCGTCACTTCATAAATCAAGAGCATTCCTCGTCCGCAACCTTAGCCCCGGTGATTTGCCTTGCAAAGATGACAAATGACAGGCACTGGCGTAGAAACAGCCAGCTCGACTTGTCACAATCATGAATTTTAAATGCGGACACTGGGCTTATCGGGGCGCAACATGTGGTTAAGGCACTTGATGGAGTCCACGCGTGCTTCTTGCCCTTGCCCCTAGCTGGTGCGCTAGCTCATGCGGCTCGAGGCGAACAAAATTGCTCTCGTGCGAGTATTAAGCACAAATACAACCCTTTATTCTGACTTGCAAACTGTAGTTTAAAACTTTACGAGAGATTGCCTCCTGCTCCTACTTCCAGTATTCCTGTTTTGGTTAACACCTATACGCAAACGTCGACTGCAGGGTACAGAACGATTCCGTTTCCTCCTCTTCAAGAGAGAAACTTTGATTTTCTAAACAACATTTTTTTTTTTTTGCGTTCTTACCAAGATACGTTTTCATTGATGCATAATTAAACATATCCTTGAATAGGTATTCTGCATGCGTGATGTGGAATTAAGGGCCTTATCTACCATAGTTGCATGCATACACTGTATAGTCGTGTGGATTTTTATGAGAATGAAATCAACGGAACATCATCCGAGAATCCAGATATTGCAAAGGTAATTCGAACTAACCGAGGTCAGTGGACAATGCAAGATGAAAATGGGTGTAAAGGCTACTAGCAGTGAATAAAATACATCATTACGATATATATCGATGTGAATAAAAGTTAACTTCGCAGCCATACTTCGGCTGCAGATTTCAATCGCGTTGTCGGCTCTGCAACAGGCAGCGCATCGTCACTCATCTTCCCAACAATCCCCATTAACCCGGGCTTGAGACCGGTAACAAAAGCAAGAAGCACTCTTAAACGATCATGCATGCATATCGATATAATTTATTATCGATGTGTCGCTGCTGCTGGTTGTATATTAAGTAAGTTATATATTGCGTCCAACTGCCCAAGACTTCAAAAATAACGACAAGAATTAAAAATTGTAAAAAACAAAATATAGACTTAATGTTTTATAGCTACTGTAATAGTCTGTATGTAGGAATAAAAATTCTGCCGAAGTGCTACTATAAACAAAACCGTCGCCAGGATTAAGAAATCACGGGTAATTCTAGAAACAATTTCTCAAATTACAGAACTAAAAAAAAACAAGTTATGTTCCCCACAATCATTTTTTTTAAATATTTTAATTACGGAATGAATAATTATGTCACCCAACTTCCGACCTTTACTTCACTTCCCAGCATGAAAATTTGACTAACCAAATTAATGCACAGCAAATCTCCAAGCATACGTAATTGGAAATTAATTAAAATAAATTTGAGATTGCTCGATGGCTCGTAATTAGAAATTGCGGGCGAACTGTCTTTCCATCATCCGTCATTCAAGCCTCCAGCTCATCTCCGCTCCAAGAGGCAAAGGTAAAAATCAGAGACAGAATTAAAAAAAAAAATCCCAATCTTGGCAATTTAATTCGACATCCCCGGAAAACAAAAAGGCAGGTAATTTTCTCTGCCAATCGAGACTGACGTTTTTAAATTAAGATATAATTACGCGAGCTACATCCTTAAAAAAAGAACTGCTTCAAGAATAAGATAGTGAAAAAGTCAACTTGTGTATATAAGAGTTGTTTCCAGACGCAGTTAATCCGTCGCAGTGTTTTGTCACGTTCAATTAAAAGTGAACAAAGTAGGAAGTAAGAAACTTAAGTAAAATAGAGCGCCATGGCCTAGCACATCTGTAAATGCGAATTACGGAATTACTGAAGCAACCGTTATCAGTTAAACGTGAACAACAACAAAAGCTTTGCGTCCAATCGGTAATTCTCTCAAGCACACAAAAGAGTAATGTGATCGAAGTCCGAAAAGATGGTGGCCCAGCTTGGAAAGTACTCAGAGGGATATCAGCAAGTTCAACAGAGCAAAAGTATTAACGAGTAATTGTATTGACAACTATTATACTAGCGTCCATTATGTTGTCGACCTGTATCAACAGTACGGGTAAATATGAGTTTCTGGCGAAAAAATTGCTTCAGTATAGCTACAAAGTAAATCCTGAATGGATTTGAAACACAATTACACGTACATGTATACTACAATATACGCTTGTAAGTTAACGCGTGTATGCAATCATCCTATGTATTGAATATACGCTACTTTTATTGTTTTCTGATCCTTTTAAGGTTCTGCGCCATAAACTAGAAATGAATGAAAACCAGGGAACAGATTTGTTTCTCTCGGGCAATAAACTACATATACCATGTAAAAAAAAATCTTTATTTAGACATGTTTCATGTCTTTAACTTGCTCAAAGCATCTTCACTTTAAGAGGTTTTAGAAAACTTAAGGCATGAAACATATCTAAATTAATACTGTTTTTTACAGTGCATAAGATTTTCGTTTCTCAGATTAGATTAAAAATGAATTAAGTCGCTGTATTATTTTTAATCAAATATGCAATCTCTAAAATTGAAAGAATGAGATTCAGTATGTGAACTACACTTTGTTTCTCTCAAGTAATATAAGCTATACGCAGGATTTTTGTGTCATACATTCAAAAATGAATTAAGTTGTTAAATTATCTTTAAACAAACAAACAATCCATAAAATTGCATGTTTATTTACAAATCCTGAATAAAACTTCAAAATCCGACGCTGGAGGTTGTAATTCATCGCGTGCATTATTAAACAAATATCCAAAAGTTGACGTTTCACCGTGGTAAATACGAAATTTTCTTGATTAAACAATTTAAATCAATAAAATTTACATAAAATTAAAATGCAAATATACCAGCATTTTATCTGGTCTGGCTAGAAAAATCTTCAATTCAGTACAGTGATAAAATACATGGTATGCATTATTAGGTAGACCGTTTAAACTATATTTGCATGAATTGAACAGAATAACTTCGGAAAATAAAAAATAAACACAACTGCCTAGACTATGAATTGACAATCTCAACAAATTCCTAAATTTTATTTTTAAAAATTCCTTCAGCAACTGTCAGGCATGATCAGATAAAACACCTACATGGAGGTACATGTATACGTTTGGGAGCCTCATGTCATAACTGCTCAAACTTTCTACATGTACTTCAATCCGTCATTATTTCTATTCAATTTTCAATTTAGGAAAACTAAATGACTCTGCAGGCCACGTACACGTAAGTACATACCTGGAACTTCAAGTGCAGGCCTGAGAGCTACGTTCGCTTTCAGCTTGTCAAAATTATGGAAAATGCACTTACCTAAAAAAGGGAAAAAGAAAACGCAATTAGAAACGTACATAATAACAAGCGTTCGTTATGGCAAATAGTTCTATGACTGTGTCGGGGAAGTTAACTCGTATCGCATTAAGGGAATACGCTTATTATAATTCAATATCGCCGTTTTCCGCACGCATAAATCATTGTCACTCTTAAAAATTCATTTGCTTGGCGTCGTCATGAGGCTCTGAGCAGAAGCCACGCTGCAGTTGAGACAAAATTAGTGACAGCCTAATTTGAATAAATTATTACATAAATTACTTTCAGTCCCTCAGTGAACAAGTTATAAAATTCGATTTGCATTATTAAGTAGGTCTCTCTATGCCGAAATGACATTTACATGCATTAACGACTTTTGTGCGGACGCATTAATTGCGCAGGGTGCACCGGTCCTGGTCGTCAAGCAGCCCCAGAAATGATCCAATAGTAAATTAGGTCCATACACCAATTCCTTTCTCGTATAGCAATAGGAACGAGATTTGGCGAGAATCTTCACAAAATATAAAAACACGCTTAAAATTTGAATATTGCCTAATTAGCGAGATTAGAAAGACTCGAATGATTATAAAATTGCCCGACGTATTCTCCGGAAATGCGTCTAGGTAAGATGTTGAGGAAATGCTAAACTTATAATTAGGCACTAAACTCTTTCGGCAATTAAGAACTAGAGTATGGCAAAATGGGATGTAGAAAAAGTGCGTGAGAAAGAAAAAAAAGAGCATTTAGGAGCTATCGAGAGATAATATAATTGAGAGGAGGGAGAATTGCGTACTAAAATAGTGCTTTTATAATTAAAAGATGATTAACCTTAACGGATAGGGTAATTCTTTCAACCCCAACGAGTAAATTGCCTGCGTATCATAATTTGTAAGAAATGGGGTCCCTGAAAGTCATTAAAAGGCGCAAAAAAATTAAGGAAGAGGAAAAAAA
>JAQGBX010005414.1:0-13713 GCA_034698745.1 Megaphyllum sjaelandicum
GCGATTTTGGACAATTCAGTAACGATTGTCTCCTTATACACAAATATTAACATGTTACCACCTTGTACGGAGCCCAACATAAAAAAATAGATTTTTTTCCTTTTAACCAGAAAAGAACCCTACGAAACGTAGGGTGCACCAACTTCACTAAAGAATGCACCATTTCCCAGCCGAATGGAACAGGTGCAGAAACGTACACCCGGCGTACACCAATGCGCCCAGTCGAATCCGCCATAAGTTAAATCCCCTCAACTTCTCCCTAGGTGGCGTTGTACCGGCGCGCTAGCTAGCGCTAGGAACTAGGAAAAACTAGAAAAACTAGGAAAAATTACGAAATAACTAGGAAAACTAGAAATCATAAAAAAACTAGGAAAACTAGGAACCACTTGAAGGCCTAAATTAGCATGACAATTGTTTGTAAATATCATAAATTGGTATTCGAAAAACGTTAAAAGTTTTGCAAATTTTAATCGTATAAGGTAGTAAATGTTGAAATTTGTACTCTGAAAAGATTAAGATTTTTGCCAATGGAAATTCTGCAAATTTTTCCTAGTAAACTGTTGAAAATTTTATAAATCTGTAGAGTGTACTCGAAAACAGTAGAAAATTTTGCAAATTTGTGCTCGGATAATGTGGGAAATTGTGCAAATTTGTTTTAGGAAATGGTTAAAATTTTTTATCAAATTTATTATTGGAAACGGTTTAAAATTTTGCAATTTTGTACTTGGAAAACGTGGAAAATTTCAAATTTCTCCTCGGAAACTGTTCACCATTTTGCAAAATTGTCCTCGAAAACTGTTGAAGAGTCCTCTTAAATTTTTTAACACTTTGCAAATATGCACAGGGAAAATTTAAAAACAAGTTTGACAACATTAACATGTTGAGTTTACCAGACCTTTTAAAATAGGTCACTTTCCTTGACGTTTCCAGGTTTTCCAGGTATGGGTGAACATCAAAAGTCAACTAAACATATACATCACAGTAAGCAATCCATAAACACAAATTAAAACTAATTAAGGCATGCTTACAAATTGTAAATAGCACAGAAGAACATGTACTCCCAACTGGAATCAGAAGAATTTCACACCTTCACCATCATCAAAAGCAAAAAGTTCAGCCTTCTTCTCAGCCTCCAAAGTTTGCAAAGCACGCAAGAGTATTCTGTCATCCAGTCCATGGAAATCTTAATAAAAATAAAAGTAGCTAAGAAAATGCTCAACTTCTTGGTCAAACGTAAGGTTTTTAGGATCATTAATTATCATGTTAAATTACCAACCATTAGGCATTTTCTTACAAGAACAACTTTGCGTTTATATCCAAGATATATTTCTAAACAAGTTAGCCTTAGGCCTACATTTATTAAAACATGTAAGCACAAGAGGGCTAAATTCATTAAAGGTGAATTCACAACTGTGAATAACTCCCCTCATTTCTCTGGACTTTTTGACGTATAACGATGACTATTTGTTTTTCTTATTTTGTGTTTATTTACTCTGATAGTAATATTGATGAATTTATTATTATCCATTAAGTCATTACCGACACTCTGAGATCTCATAGGCCAACTTCCTCCAAAATTTCCTTCTTAGAGAATTATGAAGTGTGATGATTAAGTTTACCGATGACAGGCTTCACAGGGTAGTTCATCATTGCAATCTTCCCCATTTACCCCTGCTTCGGGACCAGATTTAACTGCTAAATACTAGAGGAATGGTAAGAGAATGCGGTCTTATATTACTAAGGTCTGATAGACTGTAAGATCATTCGCTAAGGGACTTTTTTCTGTATTAGACACAGATGACCCCCATCATTAAGGGACTATTTCTCGATTAGACCCCTCATTGTAGGGAATTTTCTCTATGAGAAATAGATCAGACATGTGAAAAACGTAGAAAACCCATTATTAGTTTTTTTTACCTTATTAAATCCGACTATAATAATAATATTTGAAGAAGATTGAATAAAACTAATTCGAATTTCATAATGTTGTAAAATAAAGTAGTTGAACTTAGGAAATGATGTAGCTTACCTTACATGGAAAACAAATGTAAATCTGGTTAAAACGTTTCGTCTGGCGGTGCATGCACACATAGCATTTCTATACGTTATCTAATATACACTGTATATGAACATGTTACGTACATGTTAATTACAGTATATACACTATAATATAATATCAAACCATGTAATATGGTATAAAAAGCACATAAATACATGTATTTTACATGTACCATACACATTTTACATATACCATAAACGTTTTTACGTTTAGCATACAAATGTTTACATTTACCTTACTTGTAGGAAACACGTCCTTTACATGCATCGAACATGTTTGTTTCTAAATTTGACAAATAAGTTTTTTACATGTAGAAAAAATGTTTTTACATGTTTGTTACATGTTATTACAGTTTTGCATGTATGCATGCACGTTTTTATATATAAACACGTTTTACCATTTTATACATTTAAAATTATTCATAAGCCCTATATCTTATTTAAAACACATGCAGGCCACATGTAAAATACAAGTATACTGTATACAGAGTGAACCAGATGTCTGAGGCTTCCAAATATCTTTGAAACCACTGGTGTTAGGTAAAATGTGCCGAGAATAAATGAATAGAACGTGATGTGAGGATTCCAAAAACCTTGTCAAAACTCACTTAGCACGTCATTTTCATGGCGCATGCGAGTTTGTATCTAAATCGCCTCCCCACTTAGACCTCTTAAACCATACAAAAAGAAGCTTCAAACGACTATGTATAGACATAAAGCATACATATTTGAGTAACTGGCACAAAAAAATACCAATTGCAAGAACTCAGCGGACTTTTGGAAAACAATCGGCGAATTTAAGGCCATATATACTCAAGCACCCTGTCCTATTACTAAAAATCGCTGGGAAAAACATTATGCAACGGTATACTCACCACCGGGAAGTCATACTTGGAAAAAAATTAAAGATAAGATGGCAAATACTATAGACAATATCAACGAAAACCTAATAAACAAAATAACCATGGAAGAACTGGTCCAAGCACAATGTAAATTAAAAACCGGCAAGGCACCCAGACTTGACTTAATTCTTCCAGAGATGATAAAAAACGTTAGTGCCAGCACCAATATCCTTCTCCTTAAACTCTTTGAACAAATCTGGAAATCACACATTCCCGAAGGAATGGCAAGCAATTCTCATACGCCCAATACATAAATCAGGAGATAGAAGAGATCCAGCAAATCACTGGCCAATTTCACTAGTATCTGTGGTCGCAAAGCTGTACAACACAATAATTGCAAACAGAGTACATCAATGTGCCCTAGACAATAACATCATACCACCTGAACAGATGGCCTTCCAACACAACAAAGGAACGGAAGACCAAATTTTTATCCTCAATTCACTAATAAAACAATAATTCCAAACCTCGCAGAGCAATTTATACCCTGTTCACAGATCTGACGAGAGCCTTCGACTCAGTGAACCATTTCTTTCTATAGTCAAAACGAAAAGCCCTAGGACCACCAGAAGAATTGTTATTTAACATCTCCTCCTATAACGCCTCCCTAAACCTCATTATTGAGGCAATCGACAGCCCAACACCTCCAATTGAAATCACCTCAGGATTCCTTCAAGGCGACCCCCTTAGCCCCTTGTTGTTCACTCTTTTCTTGGCAGACTTACCTTCATTCTTACCATCAAACAGCATACGCATTCCTCGACAAAAAATTAAAATGCCTGCTCTTTGGTGACGACATCGCAATAACTTCACCCTCCAAATGCAAACTGCGAGTGGCTATTAAAGCACTTCATACCTACTTTATACTAAATAAATTAACATTAAATAGAAATAAATCTAAAATAACTATTTGCCCGAGGCAAAAGAAGATGCTATATTAACCCTTTTCTATGAAACCAAACCCCACTCACTATAGTAGGCCTACCAAGCTGAACGTACCTTGGAATAAAATTCCAATCAACGGGGAAATTCAAAAAACAGACATACTGACAACAAAAATGTACCAGGAACTAAGCATTATGCTGCGTACATTTGCCTCAAAGAAACTTAATTCGACCCAGATACATGAAAA
The DNA here is from genome assembly GCA_034698745.1 of Megaphyllum sjaelandicum. Classification (NCBI taxonomy): domain Eukaryota; kingdom Metazoa; phylum Arthropoda; class Diplopoda; order Julida; family Julidae; genus Megaphyllum; species Megaphyllum sjaelandicum. The sequence goes on from JAQGBX010005414.1 coordinate 4,093, forward strand.
ACTAACAGCCTCCTACTACCAATCTTACTCTATAACGCCCCACAATGGGCCTGGGAAAAATGGAAAATACTTCCTCACAACACAAAAATATTACAGACGCATCTTTCTTTTAAACTTCTCCACCCCTCTTACCTAATTACCAGCGAACTAAACTTAATACCCATAGCTAAACACCTCGCCCTTACAACTTTTGCTTTCTGGCTAGTCACTGAAAAAAAACAATTCAAGACATAACCCGTTGTCTATTACTGCACTGGCTAGATGCAATCCCTAACAAATACAACCCATTACAAGGATTTATTAAATTAATTCAACGCGCCAGACCTACGTATACAATCCGACAGGGCAAGCCTGACATCAAGTACATTGACCCGGACGGACATGTACTCCACACCTTAAAATATGCCAAGACTTGGAATAAGTAGAGGAGCCTGCCGTTCAGAAGCGAAAACTAACTTTAAGTTAATGCTAATTCGAAATCTGCCATGATTGAAACTAAAGAATGCATTAATCCAGGGAGCAGCGATGCTGAAGAGAATCATCAGTCAACTCACCTCGAGGGTGAAGCGACTAATGTGCAAGCGCCGACATCTGAGCCACCGCCTGTTGTGTTGTTTACGGTTGTCGCACCAAAAACTTACAAACAGGCGATAAGAAGCCCAGAAAATCAAGCATGGACCGAAGCGATGAATGAAGAAATTCAAACGATGAAAGATCGCGACGTGTTCGACATCGTACCCGCCCCTGCTTGAGCAAAGGTGCTTGGAACGCGGTGGGTATACAAAGTGAAAATAAACGATGATAGTACAATTAAAAAGCATCGAGTGCATTTAGTTGTACAAGGGTATAGGCAAATACCCGGAATAGATTACGACGAGGTGTTTTCACCTGTCGTAAATTTCGTCGTCGTACGACTATTCCTGTTGCTGTTAGTGGTGCGTCGAGGTTGGGTAGATACCCACCTCGACGTCAAGTGCGCGTTTTTATACGGCGACATACATGAGGAAATGTATATCCGACAGCCGGATGGGTTCCAGAATCATGAAGATCTCATCTGGAAGTTGAAGAAGTCACTCTACGGACTTCATTAAAGTGGCCGGCAGTGGCACCACAAGCTACTAACTGAACTAGAAAGACTGAGAATTTGGAAGCTGGATGGATTCGAGCGTGTCTTTACAAAGAACAACGAAATAGTGTTATTAATGTATGTTGATGACATAATCATGATTGCAGCTAATTCCAGAATTCTCACTTTTTATATCAAGTTTTTGAACCGTTTTTTTGATTTATCTAATCTAGGTCCAGTGCAGAGCCTGTTAGGGGTCACGTTCGATAGAGCCAGATGTGACATTGTCATGCACCAGAGAGTACATCTCTGACCTCGCCAAGCAATATGGACTGTCACGTAACTCAGTGATCAAAGTCCCATTGCACGTTGACATAACAGTTAATCAAGTTACAGATAGCAAGGATGAGGAGAACATTCACCTATAGGCAGCTGATTGGAAGCCTAATGTTCCTTGCCAGTAGGACTCAGCCGGACATTTTATTCCCGACCATCCTACTGTCGCAATTCAATACTTGTCATTCTAATAACCATGTGAAATGTCTTGTACAGGTTTTGCAATATGCTCTCAACACTTAGGATTACAAAATCCAGTTATCTAACTAACTCGGATCAGCTGGTGGCGTACTCGGATGCTTCTTATGCAAGCGACCGAGACGACCGCAAGAGTTTTGGCGGTTTCATCATTTTCTAGAAAACGTAGCCATCAGCTGGGGCTGTAAAAAAAGTCCGTGGTAGCCTTAAGCTCCATGGAATCCGAATTTTTGGTGATTGGTAATTGTTTGAAGAAAATGTGTTGGCTATCCGGAGTGTTTAAGGTATTTAAACCTGTGCATGATAAATCCTACCTTCCTGTTGTGTTTCAGATTCGCTGGCAGCTATCAACTTCAGCAGGAACTATGGAGTGACAACGCAAACTAAGCACATTTCGATCTGCTACTGCTTTGTTCGTGACTAGTTGGCGAAAGGCTACTTCGTGTTGGTCAGTCCCAGGCAAGGACAAAATTGCGGACATCTTTACAAAGTTCCAGAGTTCTCCCAAATTGCGCGCTGCATTAGGAAGCATTTTTGAATAATTTGATTTAATTGCTTCATTATTATTAAAGAAGCCATAGCGCAATCAAGGGAGCATTTAGGTATCCATAAATAATTACTAATAGTTGATTGCAATATGTCTGGAAACTTGGTTATAATATTACTTATATGTTTTTATCTTGTAACAAAGTGCGCAGACCAGAGCGCAACAAGACCAAAGGTATCAAAACTATCAAGCGAGTAAAGTACCAAGAACTAATGGAACATAGGAAATCTTTAATTTAACAGGGCAATTCAATCACATTATCACAAAGCAAGGGATTCAATAATCAACATTTCAGAACGACAATCGCAAGAAACTAAACATGCGCGGACGATAGAAGGGTTCAAGGTTGCCTTAAAGCGATTCCCCCCTCCTAGACGACTAAAAAGGTGTAAATATAATTAAAATAATCAAACTCTCCATAAGTCTAAGGCACAGACACAACTCTCGCAGAGCGAACCAGACTAACACACAACACACGGCTTCATCCGACAGCACCCATGATCATGAGTCCTAGACCAACCTTGCCAGCGTTTGTACCTGCCTTATATACCGAATTCGGTACCATGTGACCCCTAAGGTAACCCAACTAAGGTGACGCAACTCGCGTCACCTTAAGTATGAAATTTAGAAAATCACGGTCAGCTGACCGTGACAATCTGCATTTTGGAATTGGTTCGCCAGTGTGTCTTATTTTATATTCATGTTTAATTGTGTAACCTTTTCATGAATGTTATATTCCAAACTATGCAGGTAACCAGAAGACAGACGTTGAACATCAGGAAGGCAGGACCATTTTTAATCGAGTTTACAAAAAGTCGCATTGACAAGTTCTGAAGTCTAAGTAACGTTAAATGCGCACTATTCGAAAACTTACAAAACCTTAAATGACGTTGAATTGACGTCAGTTTAAAACCAATCAATTTTAAATTAAATTTAATTAAGTTTATACTAATTAAATTAAATGGTGCTTGGATATTAACTGGATAAAGCAAACTATCATAAATGATAGTCAACGTTAATTTGAAATTGGAGCCAAGTGTCAGCAGGTAAGCCATAAGCCACTAGCTGACACTTGACCTGCTACCTGATAAGTGACGTTGCCAACTGGTAACGAGGTCATGACGTGGTTCATGACCTTGCACCTTTTGTGAAGAAAGTGACGTCAGTGAGAAAGCCTCCATTTTGGAAACCCCTTTGCCCACTGCTGTAAATTCCTTCACTCTCCTGAAGTTCATCCATAAGACGGTCGTGAGATTTCTGTCCTGCTTTTTGTTTGAACAGTTTTGCTTTTGCTTAATTAAAATTTGTTCTGTTAAAGTAAATCTATTTAAGTTTAACGATCGTGGCATGCGGGCAAAGAAAACATGGTAATTGTGTATTGAATTTCAACTTGGAGAAATTCATGCATCCTTTGTGAATCTTGGAGTTTAAATATTCACAGAAATTCGAGCTGAATCAATTCCAGAAACATTGTAAAACAAACTGTGAGTACCTGAAGTTTGGATTGCTGAAATAAAGGAAGATACTTTAAGATCAGAGTTGATCATATCTGCACCAAGATTGTTGAGCAACAACTACGCCTAAACTTAGCAACGTGGGAAACTTTTGTACTACAACTATAACTTGCAGCTACCTGCGTGTCTGAAGTTGTTTTTATGTTTTATTGGAAGCTTCAGTAACCAGCCAGTGACCCGATCTGTTTTGTTTTTTTCTTTGGCCCCTTTGTGAGTGATGTTGTTTATATTGCATGTGTTGTAATTTCGGGTACAAAGTGCTGTAACACCGCGTGCGTCGCTTCTGGTGTTCACCTGAGCACCTCACGTGGGGCGTGACATTCGCATGTTGTCACGTCAGTGTGTACATTAATTACTGTAGTGCTTTGTCGGCGTGCTTGTTAATTTTAAATAGCGCGCCTAGCTAAGTGTTAGCTATATGTTACGGCGCTCTAACTAGCATCCAGATTAGAACTCCCAGAAACGGCGGGAGATATTTGAATGCTGGGGGGAGCGCCGTGGACCTATGGGTGGTCCTAATTGGTCACCAGGTTTCCCGTGACATTCTGCAGGGGGTCTTGTGTAGACCCCACTTTTTGGGTTGAACTTTGTTCTCCCAAGTTCTGCTCTTTCTTCTCGTTTGAGCTGCTGCAGTGTGCAGACATCTTTCTAAATACAGTGTGTGTGGGCCTTACTACCATGTGTTGGTAGGATAGGCCTTTCTTAGAAAACGTGCAGAACAAGTCACTGGAAGCCTGGAACCAAATCGTTTGCAAAGGTAAATATATTTGTGAATTGAAATTTAATGTTTTGTGTATGTTAAAAGTGTTTTAACGTTAACATTGATTTTCTGTGTGAGGCCTTAGTGTGTCTAAGCCTCACGTGTTACCTTTGTCTGCTTGGGTCACGTGGTGAACCAAGCAGTTTGTGAATAATACGTTATTGTATGGTGCACGGCACCATATAGCTGTAATCTTTGGAAGCATGTATTCTTTCGAGTTTTGCTGAATCCAGAACAAGGAACAGTGCAGAATTTATGAAGTGAAAAGGTAGGTACATTTTGTCTTGTCCCCTTATAATAAGTTTGCACGTGTATTGTCCTTGTAGCACTCCAGGGTCCTAATCCTGGAGCGAGTTGAAGTAGGAGCCACGGTATTTGCCTGATACCGTGGAACCCATATCCTACTTTTAGAAGCGTTTAATTGTGAATAATTATGTACACGAGAGCTCAAGCCCCTGAGCTTGAAACCACCCCATTTAAGGCTTCGCAAACGTTGTGGAAAGCTAGTCAAAATTTTCGTTACTGAATTTTCGATTAACTCTGCTGGTTAGGGCTTAAGAAGCCCACGTGTTGTTGCTGTTTCTTGACTTTTAATTTACCCTGCAACAGTATGTTTGGGGTAAATAACAAGCCCATGAATTATCTAAGTAAACAGCTAAAAACTGAAAATCCTATCTTTAACATAGAAACTATAAAATAAACAGAGCTTACACAAACAGCCCTCAGATTCTTGACAAAAATATTTGGAGGAGGGCAAGTGAGTAAAAAATTAAACTCAAACGATACACCAGGCCTAACTTAAATTAACATTTAAACAAGGTTGAAGCTAGTATCACCTTGATAATAATCAGTATAATGAACATCTCACACTAATAATTACAGTGAAACAAATTAACATTAGGTATAAGACATAGGAGAAAAAATACATACAGTGAGGATAAGCTAAGTTAATGCTACAAAAGATTAATAATGGTCCATTACCCCGTGTAAAAGTTAAAAAAACGAAAAAACACATACACAGAATCATGAATCAATCCTACCTCACGTGGTTATCCTATCATTGTTTAATTCAAGGCAGAAAATGCCCAGAAAAGGATTGCAAATTACAATCCATGAACCCAAGCAATCCTTTTTTGGAAATTGGTTCCCTAGAATTAAACAATGATATGCTAATCACCTGAGTTGAATTGATTCATGATTATGTCTATGTGTTGTTTCGTTTCTTAATTTTTACATGGGGTAATGGACCTTATCAATATTTTGTAACATGAACTTAACTTATCCTCACTGTATGTATTTTTTCTCCTATGTCATAAACTTAACGTTAATTTGTTTCACTGTAATTATTATTGTGAATGTTTATTATAGTGATTATTATCAAGGTGATACTAGCTTCAACCTTGTTTAAATGTTAATTTAGGTTAAGGCACGTGTATCGTTTGAGTTTAATTTATTTGAATTGTCGTGTGTTACATGGTTGTACCTTACATTGTCTGATAGTAATCATTGTATTCTGTTCTTTTTAGAGACCTGAATAAAGGCACATAGTGCCGAAACGTTGCTATGTATAAAGCAATCTGGTCGTCGCATTTAGTTATTCTTATTAGTAGAATTTATTTACCTGAAAATTTCCTCTAATTTCCGCTATAGCACACTTTTACATAAAAACCGCCTTCTATATTGCGCTAAAAAGTCTGTGTGCGCAGGGCCTAACAAGGAGGATGGAACGGGGAAAAAAGATGGTCATGAATGATTTATTATAGGAACTATCCCAACATTCGCCTGGAGGGATTGTGCGAAAGCATGAAAAACCACAATATAGGTTAGCCGACACGGGAATTAAACCCATGTCCACCGAATGCGACTCAAGAACGCTAACCACTCGACCATCAACCAACTAATGCAATACAAGGCACTCATTAGTCAACATTTAACTACTTCTTTCTAAAGGTCTCCAATAGTCCAGTGGTTAGCATGTATGTCTGATAAGCCACTAGACCTTGGTTCTATCCGTGCTCAAAGATTTTTTAACATAAACGAGTCACCAAAACAAGCTAGAACTTGTCACCAAATAGAGAACGAATGAAAACAACATGGTGGACGTCAAGTAAAATTATAAATTGTCTTGGCTTAGCTAAGAACATACTGAGGCTCAAAGCGAAAAAACATACCGAGGAGCAGCGTCGTTATGTTCTTCAGCATGTGTGCACGAACAGGGAAGCATGAGTTTGTTTTCCCAGCTAAGTAATGTGCAATATTATGGGGAGGGTTGAGGAAAGCGATGGTGAACTATCCTGTGAAACCTTCAACGGTACACATCATTGCCATCACATCCAACATAGGGAGTTGGCATAGTCTCTGAAGGTCAGATATGACAAACGGAAAATAATGATAAATAGAATATATGGCAATAGAGGCTAAATAATTGTTCTTGATGCCCACATGCTTCCATGAACTGACCAATGAAATCCAACAAATATCACCAATTATAAAAATACCTTCATTAGCAGTGTCGTCCCCATTGATAAGCTCATAAAGAGTGAATACTGTATTATTCAATCCACACCTATTGATCTGAAATTTAAAAACAGATAGTTAAGTTTACTCATATTTCAAAATAGTGATTACTTGCACAATTAATAATACTTAGCAAACCAGCTAAATTACATGTATACTGTAGTTTAGAGTAACACATTGAAATTTGTCGTGAAGAGCAGTAAAATACTTATTACAGCAAAGCAATTATAATTAGATTCTTTAGCAAAACCAAACTTGAAATTCAAAAGAATTGCCTATTCTTGCAGCTGAGATCTATGAATGCCGTAACATGTGTAAGGATCTAATTATATGAATTAATGGTCTTTTAGCTGAAGCATATTGCTGCATTTAACTAGTTTTCCTACCTCGCCATTTGAAAACAAACCTTTGGAACTCCAATTAATATTGAATTAGTCATTAAAAAACGAGTAAACTAGCACTTTCCAAATTGTGTTCCAAGGTCTTTCTAACATTGCATAAGGTCACAAAATAAACATTAAAAAATTTGTGAGACCGGCCAAAGTCAGAGGAGAGTAATATGCTAATTGGCACACGGATATTGCGTCATGTTATGGCGGATTCGACTCACCCAAAAAGTGTACACCGGGTGTAGCTACAAGGTGAGGCATAAGTCTGTAAAGTCTTCTTGCGCCTGCTGCCTGCAATAGTGCCGATTTAACAAAATTATGCCTCACCTTGTAGCCTACACCTGGTGCACTTGGGTGTACACTTTTTGGGTGAGTCGAATTCGCCATTAGGTAATCATGACGATATCACGTAAGAAGGAACGAAGGTTGTTCCAAACACGAATGCCCAACATTCCAAGAAGGAATGTTGGGTTCTTGCCAAGGTTGGCGAGAACCCTACTTAAGAAGAGGTGAGAGGAGCAAGAGTGCTCTCTCTCTCCTAAACGTTGAAGTGTGCATTCGTAAAGGACCTCTCATGTGTTACTCGATGCTCTCTCGCCCTGGTCGTTGCTCGGGCTCCTAACTCGGGTTTTCGTGAATATATGGCTTACGCCCCCATTAAGTCATGGTAATTAAACCTGTTATCTTTTTATTACAACTAGTGTGTCGAACTCACTCTTTCTTTAGGTCCCGGTAACCTTTCCTAGAACTTAAAAGTAACCAGGACCTCACAAATTACTCCTGGTGAAGGCCTAGTGCAGAAACGTTGCTGAAATAGCGCTTCATGGTAAAACTTTTCGCTGTTACTAAGAGGGCCATTCAAAAAGTAAGTCTTCACAATTTTTTTAAAATTGAACTCCCCTGTCCGCATTGCGTCCAGTCAATCAGAACGTCCAGTCATACCGCCGCGGTCATGATTCATAACTTATTTGTTCATTAGGTCTACTTGGTTTGCTGTCGGTAAGTACAGCCGGGGCAATGCCAGGCCTTCCAGGTAGTAAATAAATAAATACTAATCTTGACTAAAGCAGTGTGACTTAATCACAAATTATTTTTTACAAAGAATGCAAACCTATCGATAAATGAAGTTTGTAGGTATAAAATTATAAGCAAATCAGAGTCATCTTAATTTAGTACATTTAACTTCTTGAAATGAGTCACTTTTGAAGGCACTACTGAAGCCATGCTTGTGGAAGCCAACAAGGTGTTTCTGGTGGGCTAGTGCTTTGTCAATTCTCTTGCATGGTTGTATTATTTGCTGTTGGTCCAATGGCATGACAATGTTGATGGCCACAGTATAGATTACTACATTGTGATAACTTTAGCAAGCATGGAGACATTGTTCAGGAGTAAGATTGTCACCAAAAGCCAAGTAGAAACAGATAGAACCAATAGAAGCAGAGGGATAAAATAAACGAACAAAATAATTTAGGACATTGTTGATAAAAACCGACATCAGATATCAGAAAACATACGTCTTCTAGAGCAAATTTACACGTTTTAAGTTTCAAATTCACACGTGTCATTAAACCCCCCTTTTATATTACATTAGCTTTATTCAGATGTGTTTTTTGTGATTCTTCTTGCTTTTATACAAGTATAATTATTAACTTATAATTTCCACCCGTGTGCTACCTCGCCTGTTTCTCTTATTGCTATTCTGTTTTGTATTACCGCTGTGTATCCTTTTTTGCATTCTTGAGCCTTTCTCAATTATTTGTTTTATTGTAGTTTCCTTTTTGAATGCAATCAAAGTGTATGATCTTTTCTTATTTAGAGCAGAATAAACTTGAAGTATTAAGGCCCATGGGGGCCGAAACGTCGTTTGCCTTAAAATACTTATGTTCGTGTCTCATTTCATTATAATTATATCTCCCGACCACTTGATAACATATGTTAAGTCAAATACATGAAACTAACTTACGTAAGAGTAAATCCTTTTCCCCCATTCTTCTGGAGTTCGCCAATACATATAACACCTTTTCCGATGTTTATCAATCCACTCTAAATTGCCTATTAAAAATGATCAGTTATCACAATTTGAAAAATTTCAATAATTCAAATAAACAGCATCATACAGGGTGTTCCGGTAAAGCATTGACAAATTCAAAGGGTAGGTAGCTGGTGATATGAGCAGACAAAAACACCAAAGAACATGGGGTCGCAAACGACTCCTTAAAGAAATAAATGCATTTAATGAAGATGACTTGTCTTGCAAAAATTCAACACAAATGATAACATTTCAGAGCAACTGC
>JAQGBX010005415.1:0-13712 GCA_034698745.1 Megaphyllum sjaelandicum
TAAAGATTCTAAACCACAGAGTGTAACGTCCTTTAAAATGCAGATGGCACAAGTAAGTTACAGAAATGTCTAGGAATTTTAAGCATTTTAGAAATCCACGTACAGTTGCGTTCACAAAGAGTCACGTCACTCTTTGAATTTTGATCTGAGATATTTGACCTGGAGAATTGATATTTCTCTTTGAATTGTGATGTTTTTTCGTCTGTGTGAAGTAATGAAAAGTACTCCATTGCATTTCGTGCTCTACCATATTTAATATTACACTTGCTCGTAAGAGTCATCCCAAATGAATTTTAGCTTCAATTTTATTTTTCAATTAACCCTTCAGGGAGTATTTCAACAAGTACGGCATATCCTCTTTTAATTTTTTAAACGAATGCGAACGCTGTACAGGTATGTATAATTCAACGCAATACCTAGGAAGTGCAAAGAAGTGTAATTTAATTACAATTAAGTTCGTCTTTATAATGTTTTATTCCGATCAGCTTTCCTTCTAAAATTCTTGCAAGTCGGCACACGGATTTTGTTGGAAAAAACGATAATTGCAGTTTGCACTAGTTTCTAACGTCTTTTGCATATATATATACGAGGCAGTTTCTTTGGCAAATTGCACAGTGGCTCCCTCCCTACACCCGCAACCCTCCCAGAAATCGTACTTGTATGCCGCAGCGTTGTGCCCTTTTCCAAATGCTGGATATTGCGTTGGATTATTAACTTAGGTGATAATTTAGCATTTGCTTAAACTAAGCTTCTAAATGCAAATTAACACGATTCCCACCGGTCCCATTTCCATTTCAATGGGAACCAATTAGGCAGTTTTTTGGGCGTGCCTCGGTTTTATTAACTTTGATGATAATCTTTCCCTGTTTTTGGCCTAATGAGTTCCAATTCGTGCGAATATTTTGATAATGCGTTACGCATCCAAATGACTATGCGGATAGAGGCTTGCATCTTCTAGCTGTAAGACGAAATGGAGTTATTTTAATAGTTGTAATGTATGGTTTTGTATTAGTTTGATACTTTTTGAGCGTAAAAGTGAAAGCATGACTGTCTGATATGCTCGAGATGGAAATATGGAATGGAGTAGCCTACATGCATGTTGAATGTCATTAATTGAGGCATAGAAACTCATAGATTAAATATATTGCATTTCGGTTGGAGTAGGCGTCTAAATGTGCAAAACGAAATTTTGGACCATGAAACTCGCCAGCAGAAGTTGCGGAACACGCGTTACAGATGCTTAACTGCGAATACGAGAGCACATGGTAATCTCACAGGGTAATACGAGAAAGTTTTGAGTTAGATAATATCATTTAAGATGGTGCTAAACTTCTTTTGTCTATTCATTATTTCTAGATGTTTCGAAAGCCGTGCCTGACACAAATAATGTATACTGGGGAATTATTTCCCCAGTATAGAATTATGACATGCTCTGTAGACCTATATGACCTATATGCTGTAGGTTAACTTTTTAAAAACAAAATTCGAAATCTTTCCATTTCAAATTGAAAATTGCTTAGATGAGGTTGTATCAGTAGTTATTTTGGAAATGTTCAGTTGTTACATATATATCACATATTTTCAATCCGAAGGTTATTTTCCATGCAACCAGCAGGTAAGATTGTACATGTACAGTAGGGGTACTCAAAAATGTGCTGGGACACCAGCAGTTGTGGTACAGTGTATAGTAGCTTAGTGGTAGCCAATAGGAATGCTGGATTTTGTGTGACTTAGATGCGGACGCACCAATACAGGCGTTCCTATCGTCTGCCATCTAGCTACTGCCATGGCACATCTGCTGGTGTCATAGCATATTTTTGAGTTCCCCTAATATATACTCTTTGGACGACGAAAGTATCTATTACTCAATTTTCTTGTTTTTTTGTGTGTGTAGATATCCTAAATGCAGAATTAAGTAAAATATACATTAATATGCCATTGTTATTTTTGTGTGATTTGCTCAAAAGTTTTCTCTTGGATTTAAACGCTTATGAAAGTCATTTTATTCGCATCCCTTAATAATCGTGTTTTTTTTTTAAATTGATTCCAGTATTAAGTAAACTATGTACGCTAGTGTTCCCCACTAATAATCCAATTTTCTTTCAAAAACGCCATAAGATGAAATAGTTCTTTATAAAGCGCAGATTCGTTCCTTGAACTGTATTCTTGTTGCAAGTTGATTTGTCTGGTCTTGCCACCATTGCAAAAAAAAATGTTTTGCTCGAAGAAGATTGCCTAAGTTTGAGAATATTTAAAAAGGTGAGAATGATATTTGTGTTCTCATATCCTCCCCAACGCCAAATTCCGCTAATTTACGATGCCATTCTTTTTCGAGTGCAGCTAAGTGTGCAGTTCATTTCGCAAACACCACGACCTCGTGAGTTCATGTGCACCATTTTTTTCTTTTCACTCAACTTTTTACAAATGAGAAGAAGTCCTCGTAGAAACAAGCTCCATTTATCGTTTGCGAGCAGTTTTCTCACCATTAGTTGCTCGAAACCTGAAGCATGCAAACAAGTTCCTCCAAAGTTTTTTTTTTTTTTCCAATCTTGAAAAATGCGTTTTTGGGATCATTATTATCGCCTGTCATATGTGGCGCTGAACCTTCATTTCACTCAAATATAAAGCGAGCCGTGCTCCAAATGGGTTTTACAGAAAAAAAGAAGATGCGAAACCCTCGATATCTCACCTATTGAGGCGCCACCATAAGGTGCAGGATTTCAGGCCATTTAAATAATTGCAGAAATGCTAGCTGCACCGCTTGAAATATTAGCGCTGGTGGAGGGCGAACGTGGAACATTTGCATGAATATGTGCCTTATCTGCATAATAATTTGTTAAACTTGCCAAGTGCTACAAAGAAAAAAAAGCAGGCGTTGTTATGCGTGCTGAGACTGTGTCGCTTTTCCAACCCCTATGGCGCTCCGTGTTTGACATCCCCATTTCCCCTGTGGGAGACATCTTTTTTGTCACCTTTTTGATACAATCTTATAAATGGGCTTCAGAACCAGAAACGAATGCACGTTTGCATTCAATGCACACTCGCGCTGCTTGTATCTGATTTAATTATTCATCGTGTCTATCACTTTCACGACAGAATTGGCCGGCAGGCGGCGCGCGTGGCAGGCGCCAAATTCGGAAGGGTCGTCATTTTTCCATGGGCGTTGCTTGCAAATTGTCAACGCTTACATGTATGAACTAGAACCTGCATGATTAAGTAATTAATTCATTGCCATTACTTCAGATGTTTTCTACGGGATACATGTACAGTATATAACCAAGCTTGAATTCAAATTTTCAGTGATCAACTCATTATTTGTTCATTCTCGTGAACAACTCATGCTGTTTGGCATCAGCATTGTTCCACCATATTTTTTCTATCTGAAAACTGCTCTATTATAGATTTTCCCACTTGAAAACTGCTGTATTATAGATTTTTTCACTTGAAAACTGCTCTATATTATAGATTTTTCCACTTGAAAACTATTTGATCAGTGTTTCCTAAGTGGAAACTAACTGCTCAACAAATTATTTTAAAGGGAAAACTGCTCTAGTATATTTTTTTCCACGTTATAATTACCTGCTCGGAAAGATTGTTCCACGTGATAACTGCTGTACTTTAGATTTTTATACTTGAAAACGGCTGTACTATAGATTTTTATACGTGAAAACGGCTGTACTATAGATTTTTATACGTGAAAACGGCTGTACAATAGATATTTCCACGTGAAAACGGCTGTACAATAGATTTTTCTAAGTGAAAACGGCTGTACAAAAGATTTTTCCAAATGAAAACTGCTGTACAATAGATTTTTCCAAATGAAAACTGCTGCACAATAGATTTTTCCAAATGAAAACGGCTGTACTATAGATTTTTCCACGTGAAAAACCGGCTGTGCAATAGATTTTTCCAAATGAAAATGGCTGTACTATAGATTTTTCCACGTGAAAACGGCTGTACTATAGATTGTTCAACGTTAAAACAACTCGACCAAAACTTCGGTCAATAGGTTTGCCAAAATAGTGAGAGTGCCATTTGTAAACATTTTACCCGAGTACTCCAATTATGCGTTAAAATATTGTTTGGCATCCATTTCACTGCTTTCATACACACGCATATATACATGTATATCTATATATAATGATACTCTTGATCAATTCAGCACTGTCAGCGCACCCGGCCGTCTTCTTTATGTACATGTCCATGCCCCGATGGTTTCAGTCTTGTTCAATTAATTTACATCTTGTTGACTCTCAACATCTACTTTGTCATCTTCCTTGAATTCATCTTTTACGTACAAGCCTACTTAACTCCCACTATGTCCATTTAATCCTGCTCGACTTCAGTCTTTTTTAATCGTGTTTGACTTCGATCTCTGTTCTATGTGTACATGGCTGCGTGACTTCAAACTCGAGTTATTGATCCATTTAACGATTCTGAAGGAAGTAGCGTACAGTCACATTGTCTGATACAAGCGAAAGCGTCAATCCGATGCATCATGCATTATGCTAAACGTTGACCTTTAGGTTGCGAAAACACGATGCGTTACACTTTATATAAGTGACATCTTGAAGGCGATGGAGGCAACAAGGCTTGTATGAGCGGTGCTTCATTAAAACATGATTAATTGATAATTGGTCATTGTAGCCTACATTTTTTCTCAATTATTACGTTTTATCGAGCTCTCTTAACGATACATCGTTAATCGCAAAGTGACAGCGAGGTTATTGGTGACGCAATGTGACTTCCAAGGCTTTAAAATGGTTTTGACCGATGTATGGCGGCTTTTTTTTTTGTCATTGCTGAAACTGTATACATGATGTACATGTATAAGGAAAATTGCAGACTTTAATTGTTATTCAATTTCACGGCGAAATTTCCAATTTATTTTAGGGGCACTCTTGACATACTGTATGCTTCTATGGATTGATGCTTTTGGCAGTCGTGAAGTCACTTGTGCAAAATGAATGCATTTATTGGTTTTGAAAGCAGCGATAGTCATGAGTACATTTTTGTAAGCAAATGAGCAAGCCCAATTTTCACACGACGATGCACACTTTGTCTGAGTACTCCTATTGTTTTATTTATAAATGTTGTATTTACGTCAGTTATAAACTTGACATAAATGTTCAAGTAGGCCTACACGAACATAGATGTTTATAGATTACACAGTTTTACATTCAGAAATTGCGCAGGCAGCCATTATTGTCAGCAACTGTTATTTACGCTGTAGTAATCAGAATACCCGTTATTTCTTCACTTCAAGATGGCGAAATTATAATTCTGCGTAACGTACACTATCTACAAGGAGTACTCGGACAGAAGCTGTAGGAATGGCATGTGACTTCTCTTCTGTCAGAGTGTCTGTAGTAAGATGACTGTTGTATGACTGTTCAAGAAGACTTCCAAGATGGCCGACAGGCCTAGATATATACTTCTAGCGCATTTGGCTCATTTTTTTTATTTTTTTTTAATCAAGGCAATGGATTTAATGCGTTTTCGATGAATGTTGATCCCCCTCCTCCATCGCAAGAAATTCTTCAATAAGTCTGTAAAAAATCTGAATATTTCTATAGGTCTGTATATACCAGGCACTGCATAAAGTACAGCATTTTCGTACAGAAAAACAATTGGAGCAAAAGCATGCGAGCACTTGACAGTGTATAATAGATAATAGCTTTATTGATTTTTTTATCCAATAACAGTTTTTCCCCCGTTTTCTCCGCTTTCACCATTTTTTTTTCATCTCCCCCACTCCCCCCCCCCATTTTTTGTTACGCGCGCGACGTTTTTGTGTATTTTTGACACGATTCGTACATATCTTCTAAAAAAAGCGTTCATTTCCGCGAAAAAAAAAAGTCACGAAAACAGATTAGTGGCAACAAAGCTTCGTATTCCACGGCAAAACCAACAAGGGTGTTACTCGAACGGAATAAACTGTTTTAAGATTAACAAACAAACGAGACCACACTGGGGTTTATGTGACACGTTTATGGTTGAGCTCTGATGGGAGATAGACGCGCCTCTGTTGCTACTATCATGCACTATAGCTGCAAAATAATGTAAAAAACTGGAGGAAAAAACAGGACGAAGAGCAAATATTGACCCACGGTGAATGGAGAAACGAAACGTGCCACAACGGCCACAGAGGGCGCGAGTTTCCGCTTTTATAATCGAATATCGATATGATCGGCATTTTGTGGGGTGAAGGAGTTCAAAAGGTTTGAAAAACAAAGATTTCTCTAAATTTAGTTTTAACTTTAATGTCCTTCCTTTTCTATGAGGTTTTTAATGGAGTTCGTTTGCAGGAAATCATGCAGTCGAACCTCGTTATGACGAATCTCGAGGATATCAAAATTTGTTCTTTTAAACCTTAGATTGTATTATCATAAGTGTGGCAAAACATGACTTCTATAATAAGAACTAGTTTCATGGTAGTTTGCAGGCAATCTGAAAGTACAGTCTAAACTCGTTAAGACGAATCACGAGGATATCAAAATTTGTTCTTTTAAACCGTTGCAACGTTGATTGTATTATAATAAGTCTGACAAAACATGATTTCAATAATATGTCATCGAAGTCTTATTAATATCTCATATTAATCGAAGTTTGGATGAACTCGTACAACATATATAATGAATGGAAAGTTGTTGAACCTTTTATCAAAGAATTCCCCTTATAACGTACTTTTTTATATTGTTTAATGTGAGTTTTAAGCAGCACGAATGCTTGGGAACTCGAAAATGCATTAGTTTTAGACAATGATGTATAATAATACCCCAATTCGGAATGCGTCTTACGAGCTCATTTACAGTCATTTCCTTGGAATAAAAATGAGTTCGTACCATCAGAAACATTCGTATAAAGCGAGTTCTTCTTAATGATGAGAATCCCCTGTATTGCAAAAAAAAAAAATAAGTGTACCGATCTCGTTATACCTCCGGATACCTTTTTGTATGGGGATTAGATGCCATCTTGATTGGTTTGGCAGCAGAATTACATGTTTACAGTGTATCTACTAAAAACTTGGAAAAGTAGTCGGTTGTATAAGAATATCAAATTTCTAGATATTGCGGTTGAACTCATGAATCAAAACGGTCAACTGCGAGGAAGGTATGCAAAAGAGAAGTTGCTGATCTCACTTTTAACTTCAATCAACTTCATGATCACTTGTTTGAAGATGTAGTAAAAACGTTAACAGCTAGCTGCAGAATACAACCAAATTGTATTTTCAGATATTCAATGACTTTTAAAGGCCATTCACTTTGGTAAGGGACTATTTTGGCGATTTGCTTTGCATACACGAACAAGTAGGATTCCAAACTTATAATCATTTTATGCAAATTTAGATGCATTTCTAATGCCAAAGACTGCTGAGTCGTTAAAGTTCATTAATTCGTATACTCGGCAAGTTTTCGAATCGTTGTTCCTAAAAATCAGATTTCGATAATTTTTAAACAACGGTAGAATTAAAATGTTCTAAAAATACATTTATTAATATTTTGGAATGTTGTTTAAGACAGTATCACTAATATTTACAAGATGTATACTTTCTTAAAGAGACGCTAAAATTAATAAATGGACATGGAGACAGATGAAAAGAAACATACTGTATTTTGTCTGTTATTTAAATTGAAGCAACTGCTCAACTCTACCCAACAGAAGCTGTCTCATGTATGGTGGAATCATAATTGTTTCTGGAGAGTGGTATAGGTAAGTTTTTTATTCCAGTGGTATATACCACTGGAATGGAATACGTGCATGGCAATACCAGTCTTGACACGTGTGATATTTGGCTAGATCAAAAATTGGGCATGCGTTGACATACAGTATGCCCATAGTCTGTTATGGCCAACAAATGTCCATACCTATTGCCTTGCATATAGAGGACCCTGTAGTTGTTGAGCAGAATTGATGTTGAATTTTCTGTTCCAATGGTACTCGGTTGGAAACGTGTGGTATCTGTCCAGACCAAAAATTGGGCATGCCTAGACTGTATGTCTATAGTCTGTCATGGCCAATACATGTCCGTACATATTGCCTTGTATGGATGGCCCTGTAGCTGTTGAACCGAATTGATGTTGACAAAAATTGCGTCTGATATGAGATGGGAAGAAGATTGGACTCCATGCGATGAGTTATACATTACGTTTGAAATAGCCACGGAAGGTCAGAGGTGACTAGTGTGGGGGCGATCTAGAAGCACGATTTTCTTCGAACAACAACCGATTGACTCGGTTCAACCCGCGCTTTTTCGGTGTCATTGTCACTCGGGAATATCGACGCCTGAAAAGGCGATGAAACGGTCAATGCTGATGCGTGGCTGAAATTCCATTGTGCGCAGAGGCCCGTGCAACCACCCACCGGAGGTCACCGGGGTCAAAATTCAATAAACTGCGTCTCCATTGCCGTCTCCCGCTGAAGTAAACAAACATGGCGTGCTGGCCATTGTTATTACTGCAATTCAAACCTGTTTCATCAGACTGGTTTGCACGATAGCTGGAAGGTATTATCTAAGGGGGTGACGTCGGTTGCAATCTAAAAATAGTCGGTGGCGCAATGGATTGTCTTGGAAATTTCAACTCTAATTTTGCCTTATGTTTGATCAACTTTGATCATCAGTGGCTCTTCTGTTGGGAAATGATTACATGTACTACCTGCAAATATCCTTGAATCTCTACATGTATTTTTTTAATGTACTATAGTTGATGATCAGATTTTGAAAACTTCTGACCCCATCTCATTGACTGTGACAAGTGTACAATGTGACACAATGTTGTATACATGTATATACTGTCGGAGAAATGCTTCAAACTTTCTCAGTGTCCATCCGTTATTTTGATAGGATTTGGAATTGTTCCAAAAACTGCGTTGCTTGCAAGGTACATGTATACAAATTTGTAATAGTGTATCACACTTCTAACTTATTTTTTGTTTTGGAATGCTTAATTATTCTTGATAAAATTGTAAATTGTTACGGTGAATACGGTTAAGTATTATTAGTTTTTAATCAATAAACAACTTAAAAATCACTAAACGTCCGGGTTAATATCGATAGTTGTAACAAACATAAACAGCATTCTTTTTGGAAATGACTTGGAATAGCCTTGCTTTTTTGCATATCCTTGTTTTTTAAAGTGAAACCACCAGGTCAACCATATACTGTAAACTGTGGTTGACCAGTCAGTATTCTAAGTGAATTATACAGGTAGACAAGAGCTTTGCAAAGCTAGTGCACTTTAACAGTTTAACAAACATAAACAAAATATTCTATGTGAATAGGTAAAGCTTAAATAAGGGTACGAGCACGGTGAAGCTTGTTTCAGACTAAGCGACGCTTGGTAGTAAGCGTCTTGAACAAGCTTCACCGTGCTCGTACCCCATGCTCAGAAAACTGGTAATAGTAATACGGCACTTAAATAGGAGCTTTGCGAATAGCAGTCGTGAAGCCACCTTTGCAAAGTCGACACGCTTCGCGACTGCCAAAGTGCTATTATGCTTGAGTACCGCTTGCGGAATGCTTCAAACAATGATTTCGGTTTTTACACCGGCGGCGCTAGCTGTTTGCAAGTTTGGATTTGGCAGCTCGCTCGATATCTGCGCATGGCATTGCTTATAGGATTGAAGGCATTCGATACAAGTTTAATTAAATTAATGTCCTCGCCAATGGCCGAGATAACGAAACGCTAATTAAATTTATTCGCACGCGCTTCTCGCATGTCATCACACTTCGTCAGATTTAAAAGCTTTTCATTAATTTATCGGTTTATTAATTGTGTTTCGCCAGGACGGCTAATAAATCTCAGATTTCGACCTCTAATCACTCAGCAGTTCAATTAGATTTTCAGATTGTGATTGGCCGAAGAGCGCCTGTTTTGCTATGACATCTTTAACATATTGCCAATTAATCTTTCTTGTTTACGTTTTTAAACCGCTGCTAACCGCACTAATTAACGGGCGGATTAATTAACAACTCCATAAATGTGTAAATGTACACGGGCCGCTCGCCCACTAATTGGCGGCAGGATTTGATGTCAGCGCACTTTGCAGAAATGTTATGAAAACATGCGGAAGATCGAGTCCGAACCAACGCTTATTTTTATTTGATTAGCAAGTTTAAGTAGTTCCTGGAAATGCACTCCATCGGCAACAGGCAGCTCCAAAAGTTAAATTCCAACTTTGAAATGGCTTGTTACTTTGCTCCGCACGTGGATGCTTGTTGGCAGAACTATTCATCATTAATTGGTTTAGTGCTTTTCGTAGGCGGAAGTTGGCGTTTCAAGGAGGAAAACGCAGTTCCTGGACTCGACCAGCTTTCTGCGTTTGCCCCGAAAAGTTGAAATTTGAAAATAGGAATACTCAGACAGAAGCTTTACCAATCGCTCTTCGGTAGTCGCAAAATTGACCCGCTGATTGGTTTACAAAGTTTACTCAAGTTCATTCCTGCCTACGAGCCAATGCATGTATTCCTATTGCACCACGTGACTTAACGATTGCCAAAGTACGATTCCCGAAGCTGCTGCTCGAGTACCCCTATTTAGTTGCGTTTTGTTTACCTCTGGATTGAAGAGCGGTTTTTGGAAGGCGATGGAAGGATGGAGGCAAGGATGTTGCTTCCAGGCTCTGGAGGTGGCGCCACCGAAAAGCAGATTTGCGGAATTTAAAGAGCATTTTCATTAGATTGTATAACGGGGTTGTTCGACTGATCACAGGCTGAAATTGATTGGCTTATCAGGGTGACCAACTCATAACTGCATTTTATAATCATCGATTTGATAAAAATTTAAATTTCAGTTGAATTTAGATTTCCTGTTTTTTAGTATGTAACGGTTCGGTCATAATGATCGGTCTTCAGTAATGTGTGCTCTGTTTTTCGAGAATACATCTATTTTAGATATTATTATTAAGGTCACTGACTGTTCCAGACTAAGTTTCTGTATACTTGATCTGTACCTGTTGCTACCAAATTGCACTCAAGAATGGACGTACGCCATCTATATAAACCTAAAAAAGAACAATTTTCCCCCAAAAAATTAAAAAATGTCCATCCTCTTTCCATTAATTCGTTACATTTCTTTGTTTTTATTAAAGACTAAAACCAAACATGAAGACCACCCAATAGGTCAAGTGAAATTAGGAACTAGAGATTTTCCATGGATATTAAAATACATGTAGATATACTTTCATTTGGAAAAAAAGGATTGTTATTTCTACCTTGAAGTTTCATTTAGCTAAGGTTATTAATTTTAACAAAAAAATTTAAATTTTTTTTTAATCTTTACAAGGAAGGTTTTTTTAATTAAAGAAAAAAGAAAAATTTGCAAAAATGCAAAATGTCATGCACGCCCATAAAAAGTGAAAAATAAAGCTAGCAGTTGTAATGTGAACTTTAGTAATTCATGACATTAACTTTTTTTTTGATCTAGTTTGTAAACCCATTTCATCTTCTTTGTATATGCGTGTCTTTTATATTTTGTTTTTGAAATGTTGTAACATAAAACTGGAAAGGTTTAAGTGGTGTTAGTATTACGTACCTCTCCTGTTACAAGCCCAATATTACGATAAATTTATTATTATTACATGTATAATGCTTCCATAAAAAACAAGTTCCAGTTTGTTGTGGGTGGAATGTTTAGGGTCGCCTTAAGCCACTAGTGTCAATTCTAAAATCAGCAAGCTAACTGTCTAATCTCTCAACTGTCAACTCAAATCACATGATGTGCAGTGCATCTGTCTTCATCTCACTTCTCCAGTTTTTACACAATTTTATACTTTGTATCGATTTTAGAGATACATAACGCAATTCAGCCGCATACGGAGCGGCAGATGCGGCAGAGCAATTTTGGATGTCGTTATTTGGGAACTGTCCCCCAACTTTCTCAGCTCTCTTGCATAGCTTTCCCATTAAATTTGCAAGTTCACATTTCGTTTCGAACGACTCCGTTGGCAATGGCTGGACGTTTGAATTTTCGGTTTACGACTTTTAAATCGACCATCAGGGGCGCGAGTGCAGCATTCAATTATTACAATTGGAAATTGGTGCTAAGGATTAGCAGCGTTAATTGCCGAGAATTTTCCATTTTGACAATAAAATGAAATGACTTGACCATCGGTCTATTGTCCCTGATGAAGCGAGTGTCTGTTGGCTCGCATTATCATTTAATGGCGTTTGTTTAATTGATATATTTTCGTGTTTGCCTTCCGTTTCTAATCGCGGCTATACTTTGTTATCTTTGCAGGTAAGGATTTTCCGAAAATTTATTGATTGACTCCCAGCCGTTCTTCCAGCGTTAATTAGACCAACAGGTTTGGCCATTTTTTAACTACCTGGCATTTCGATCACCTTTTTCGTCGACATTATCTTCAATTAGTTATCTGTTGCGCGAAAGCTGACAGATCGGTTTTGCACGTTATCAGCCCACTAATTGGCTGCTTCGTCCAGCGACCGCCAGGCGGCGCCGCGCTCGCTCTTGTCACCGCCAGGTTCAGTGACATTCGCTATCAAGGTGAAAGACGCGCCACCTGCTGCATCGAAAAACAGTTGCGATGCCTGGGTAGGGAAAATCCCCGTTGTGGGTGCTGCGCGTGCTGCGAATCTCGATGGCTATCTCTCACCACGCGGATTCACCTTTTGTCGAGCTCGAAACCTTGAAACTTATATTAAGTAATTTTTTTTGTGGTTTTCGGATTTCATCGCGGGTCATGAGGTGCCGCATTAAAAAGGTTTTTAAAAATGACTGCGTGCCATCGAGCTGTGCACTGCAAAAAATTGGAAGTGATATCGCCGACCAATCGCATCTTCCCATTCGAGTAATGACACAACTCAAAATTTTCTGATTTCGAGCCGAAGTATGTTTTAAAAATAGCATTCATTAAATGATGTACAACTAAGGTCTCCCAGACTTAAGCGGACTTCTGCCTACCCCCTTTTGGAGCAAATATTTCATCAATGTCCACCTCTTAGGGCAAATATTTCATCATCGTCCACCTCTTAGGAAAATTATTTCATCATTGTCCACCTCTTAGGACAAATATTTCATCATTGTCCACCTCTTAAGGCAAATATTTCATCATTGTCCATCTCTTGAGGCAAATATTTCATCATTGTCCTCACGGACGTAAAATAAAAAGTGATGCATTAAAAATTAAATTTTATTTAAAAGTATTAAAATTGCGACTTGTATTTTATTTTATAATCATAAATATACAATAATCTTACAAAAATATAAATATTGATGCGTAGGGAGATGTCAGTTTGTGTCATTTTCCTCCAAGCAGACTATGGTAAGATGTGTCGTTTTCCCTACAAAGAGTTCACATTTCTTAATTATATGCCATCTTTGTGGCATTATTAATTAATTATTACTATCAGTTACTATCAGTAACAATTAATGATAAATACCGCTGTAAATCAGAAATGAAAGATATTTGAGTTGTGGCACTTTTGAAGTGTGGATTATCGTAAATCAGAACGATAGAAAACTGTAGGTGTATAGTGTGAGTTTTAGTTTAATAGTAGGTCCAATAAATATACTGTATGCGCACTTCTGTTTTGCTGCAATGTAGCATTTTCACTACATGTAGCCTACTTTTCAATGTTACGTGCAGTATGACAGCAAGGATATATTGCGAGTGCAAGACCGAGCAAGGTGGCTTAGAGGTTAGCATCCTCGTCTTGCATTCGGTAGACTCAGGTTCGATTCCCGGGTCGG